>CM056170.1:47399293-47500090 GCA_029691765.1 Entomobrya proxima
GAAAACTAAGACTCGTTGACAACTGGTAACTTCAAAGTACTTATTGCTTTGATCCACTATTAGATCTAGAATTTCGCTTGTCAGAAATTCTAGCAAACATTGTAGTTCAACACTGTCTCCATTAGGAATGTCTACAAAGGTTAGCTTACTGGTAAATTGTAGCGGAAGAAGTGCAGCTTGACTGTCGTCATTAGTCCATAACCAGGAAGTGACTTGACTAGGCTGGATGGAATCCAGAGAGTTGGAGTTTACATCCGATTCGGATTCAGAGTGGTCAGATTCTGACTCGCTGGCATAACATTGCGACTCTTGAGATGACAGATGTTCTGACAAGCGTGACGGTAAGGAAACTCTTGGAAGAGCTGCTGGAATTGCCGTTTGACTCAGAGGCGAAAGTATTTTTGAGGTGACGGTGATCGTATAGGGTACTGAACTGGGAACTGCCAGGAGCACTGGAGGTGCCGGTGTATTTATGAAATTGGTTCGTAGGGGAGGAACCCAACGAGGCTTTCGAATTCGAATGTCCTTTTCTGAAACAGGAGGTAGTGGTGGAGACACTGAAATATTTGCGAGTCCTGTTTGTACATGTGCTGCAGGAAATCGGAACATTGAGGAACTCGCTAGAAAAGATCCGAATCTAGATGTTGTCGAGCTGGAGGAAGTGACTGGTGTCCTGGTTGACATGCTAAAGGAACTGACTGGTGTCCTGGTTGCCATGCTAAAGGAACTGACTGGTGTCCTGGTTGCCATGCTAAAGGAACTGCCTGGTATCCTTTTTGTCGAGCTGGATAAACTGACTGGTGTCCTGGTTGTCGAGCTGGAGGAACTGACTGGTATCCTGTTTGTCGAGCTGGAGAAACTGACTGTTGTCCTGGTTGTCGAGCTGGAGGAACTGACTGGTGTCCTGGTTGTCGAGCTGGAGGAACTGACTGGTGACCTGGTTGTCGAGCTGGAGAAACTGACTGGTGTCCTGGTTGTCGAGCTGGAGGAACTGACTAGTGTCCTAGTTGTCGAGCTGGAGGAACTGACTGTTGTCCTGGTTGTCGAGCTGGAGGAACAGTCTGGTGTCCTGGTTGTCGAGCTGGAGAAACTGACTGGTGTCCTGGTTGCCATGCTAAAGGAACTGACTGGTATCCTTTTTGTCGAGCTGGAGAAACTGACTGGTGTCCTGGTTGTCGAGCTGGAGAAACTGACTGGTGTCCTGGTTGCCGAGCTGGAGGAACCGACTGGTGTCCTGGTTGCCGAGCTGGAGGAACTGACTGGTATCCTGGTTGCCGAGCTGGAGGAACTGACTGGTGTCCTGGTTGTCGAGCTGGAGGAACTGACTGGTGTCTTGGTTGTCGAGCTGGAGGAACTGACTGGTATCCTCTTCGTGAATTTGGAGGAGGAGAATGGAGTCTGCCAGGCAAATCTAAGGAGGCTGACTGATGTTGCGGGGGTGGATGAGGATAAGGTTCTTGTGATCGGCCAACATTAACTTTAAATACTGGAGAAGGTCTGGACAATAGTGGGGGCTGAAAACGTTTTGTACGTAAGCCACTTTCTTTCAACCAGGTGGACTTGGTGGACCCGGAAGTTTTTTCGTCACTCTAACTGCTACTTTCTTCCGCGTCTTCAGATTCAGAAGTCATAAAGACTTCTTTTTGTTGGTCATTACACGCTATAGATAAGAAATATAAAGTATTCTCTAATTCACTTTAATTACAATCATAATACTTTCACAAAATAAAATAAAATATTAAAACGAAACAACAAACACAAAATAATTACCTGGTTTGGTCGATGTGGATGGTCGGGAATCATCGTCTTTTTGTACTTTTTTCCGATTTCGTGAAGAAAGCCTGCGGCCGTCCAATTCTAAACCTTCAACTGGAACGCACTAAAACTATGATGCTAAATTAAATTAAATGAGGGTTTGTCAGTAATAACTTTCACTTATTACCACGTGACCAGACATGACAGCATCAACAGGCTTATAGTTGATTTTCTTAATAAAAATTGCGTTTAGATAAATTGTTAAAACAATTTTATGTGGTCATGCTGCTTTCAAAATCTTTGATTTACGGAAAAATCCCATTAAAACTTTTCTTGAGTTCAAAAACTTCAAGTTTCACCAAAGAACTGAAAATTAAGATCTCCCACAGCAAAGAATCGGCAAGCGTCAGCTGATTATTCAGTACTGCCACCCAGCGGGGAGAGCAAAAAACACAAAAAAGTAAGTTCTCCCATCTTAAAAATTGAATACATTTGACTGAATATTAAGTACTCCCACAATTCGAACCTGCTTGTGAGAACTGAATTTTAAATACTCCCGCGTTTGAATACGAAACCATGTTACTTAATATTAAGTTCCCCCAAACCAAACCATTAAAGTGCATAAGAAGGCTAGTAGTTTGCACGAGTAAATCCACCCACAAAACGTTTTCCCCAAAACTCTTGGTATAACGTTTAAGGATTACATTGAATGTAATTATTATCACAACAATGATTTTTTCAGCAGAAGGTTCTACATGAATTATTGCATAAATATTCAACTAAAGCTTAAAGATTTATGAGTTTGTATCATAAACAGCGACAATAATATTATAATACATAATCATATTTGACCTACGTCTGCTGAGCTTTCCCAAGTCATTCTCGTATAAATAAGCTTTACCGTTAAAAAGCCATGTCAGAAAGGTATACATATACTAGATCTAAGATATCTGCTGGATAAACCAATTGCACTCTATGAAACTCTATAAAAATACTATTGAGGAAAAACCACGATAATTACAAATTTGGTTCCTATATAGTGAACTACATGGTATTTGTTGTACCATATTGTAGCAATTTTTAATTATTCTTCCTAACATAGGGACGTAAGGATAAAACACTTTCGGCGGTATAACAAACTACGAAGTAAATATAGTCCGTACTCGTTGCTTTGGTAATTTGTCCTAACAAGCTATAGGTAAACATCATATGTCTGATGCTTAACATTAACCGTCGTGACAACTTTCCGTCCCTGTTACAACTAGTTAAAGCTACATAACTTTTCATCCACCTTGTTTTAAGTCTGATACCTTCTTCACTGGTTTTAACTATTTATAGCTTATAAGGTAAAATAACAAAAATACAACTGTTGATTTCAATAAAGCAAAAAATGAAAAAACTATATAAATATGCCAGGGAAGTATTCCAGTCAAAACAATGGACACGGTACAGCACAGTATTACTAAGTAAAACATCAAACCCATGCAGCAGGTTAATAATGGTGATAATAAATCATCCGTTGCAATAAAAATAATTTGCAATTATTTCCAGAAAAGTAAACCAGTCTGTGAAACAGCCAACGTTTCAGAAATTTCAATGCAGTTGCAAATTGACCTAACAAATGCTAGTGTGTATATTGAATACGTGCAAAATTGAGTACAACCTTCAACAATACACAAAGTTATTGCAACCATACGAAATACATTCACTTAGACTTTAAAAATGATGCTTTTTGCTTCCAAGGTCACAACTCTATTGAACAAAAAAGATGTAGCGTCAATTTCAAGATATATAGAAGATATTGGAAGAAAAGCAGAAGTAACAGTAAAGGAAATCACAATAGTAAATGCAGCCACGAACATCCAATCATATTTATCATTATGCATTACAAAATTTATTGCTGTCGTGTTTGATTTTTTCCTTAATTTACGACACCTTAAATTGCACAGAACCATGGTCTCAAATTCAAACAATTTGTTTAGCCATGACACCACCGATTTGTGTTTCAGCCACTCGCTATAAAATATAGTTAGAATGAGAATACCATAAGAAAGTTGAATATATGCAAACAAAATTGGAAACACTTTGTATTAAACTGGATGATAAATAGCGTCGAGCAAAACGTAAATGCTGGCAGGTACTAATATTCCCTTAACTACGACAAGGTATACAAAGTATGTCATGAAAATATGTGTCCAAAACTCATTTTCGATACCAAATTGTTTAGAACAACGTTTAGTTCTGGAACATGGTTCCAGAATATGAAGGAACGATAACGGTACACCTTATCAGTTACATTTTGGTTTAGTTCTAAACTTTGATACATTAGATTGGAAGGCATTTTAACAGGGCAGGGTAACAATAACATGGCAATTAACTTTAATTAAAGTTTTTTCGAAAATTCAAAGTTTTAAATAGTAGAATTAGGTTACCAAAACATATCCAAGATAGCCAAAGTTGTTAAAAATGCTTAATTATTAAAATATTTTGCTAATTGTCGTATCATAATTAAATTTAAAATGCTCATAACTTAGCAACGTCTTAACCAATATTGAAAATTCTTTTTATTTTTAAGTCAGCAACTAATTTACTTTCACTCCAATGAAGTCATTTGGTTCAGTTTTAAAATCGCAAATATGGCCTGTCCCACTTGACGTGGCTTTCGCCATATCAAAAACGAAAACCGCGCGTGGGAAACCTCTCCTGGAACTGCAAGATCATTATGAACAAATTACATCAAATAAAGTGTCAGTGCAATTTACATGGAAACTATTCTAGCATGCTTTTCAATTTTGTTGACATGCACATGGAAAAACAATTATTTGTACAGCCGCTAGGTTCCATTCTTATGTAAGATGCAATAAGAAAGAAGCCTCGAGTCAAACATGCAAATAATACATTTGATGCTTGATGCTATGGTTTATTATTATGGAGCAATCTATGCAATTTTGTAACCAATGCGTATAATTTATGAACTTATATTCAACTTGAAGTTTATATTTAATCTGAATAAAAGTTATTGAATACAGTACATTTCAACACATAAACGAATACTACTAAACATTTTCTTTACACCTTTGAAACGTCATTTTGCAGTCTTTGCACATGAGCCACTAGAACAAATTCCACCGATTACAATCCTGATCCAAGTTGGTGTGAGGTAATAAGTTGTTACAAAATTGCACGAGGTAAAAGTAAATATTAGCTTACCTAAGTTTGTCTAAACTTTGCATTTAACATAGCATAGATACAATATAAGATTCACACAACTGTTACAACTGCCTAACAGATAGCAGACAGCAGCCGGAATAAGTATAGATACTAACTATTGTACAAAAAAGCTGTCTTTATAACTCTCAATATAATATAATTTCACTCTACACTTAAAACATTTAAAGGCCACCAACAAACAAAAAAAGATCAAAGTAAGTCCCGTAAACATTGTTATGAAATGTTTTTTTCTCCGTCTTAGATTTCTTTGAACAGGACGTCTGTTTAGAGTAGGATGTTTAAACTTATAGGAAGTGACAGCTTCCGGAAATTGTGTTGTTGCATCTAGTACACTCTTCCATTTAACAACAGTACAACCTGTTATCGTATCGTACATAAATCCAGGAGAAAGCAAGCAAAACGCGAACAGGTAAAGAGCATATTGTTCCATGGGTTGTACTATCCTAGGTTTATAGGCAAATAGTTATACACCAGTTATACTTGAATTATTATTTGCACTATATTCTTAGTAAGGATTCAAGTGTACTGCTTTGAAAGCACTTGCCGAAGGAAGAATAATTGCCCGACCAACGATCCAAATAAACACAACAAGTTTCTGAGATTGTAATACAGACTTAGTGGAGGATAAGCCCATGGAAGGATGAATTTCCCAAAATCTTAAATAAATGTTTACTGATTTTGAAACTTATTTCAGCAACGTGTATTAAAAATATATAAACTTACCTGTCAAACAAAATGGCCACTAGGGAGAACACCGAAGAAAATACTGACTCCGTCTTAACCATAAAAACAGCTTTGCGTATTGTCTCATCAATAACCTAGGCTATGAGTAAAAATAGCGGCATTAAATTAAAACGTTTACCCCATAAAATCTCCATATTTTCTTTAAAGTTACCGATAACAAATTAGCCACTAGGGTGGCTGGAATGCAATTTTGGTTATGATTTTCAGTATAAATGCATATATCACCGCAAAATTGTCCACTAGACTGCACATCAGTATTAGAATGTTTGTGAAGCAAAGAAATATGGTATAACAGGTTGAGTGTACTTGTTTTACAAATTGAGTGAAGGATTTAGGTATTAGGAACCGTACGAAAATATGTCCGGAGACGTTTTGGTACAAAATTCGCAAATGGCAGTGAACAGATATCTTTGTGTGTATTTCTCCAGGGTTGAACTCTAACTACAAAATAAAGTTACTTGGGACAATTGTTTATACCATTTTATGTAGCTCAACTGATGCTGAAAATCCAGTAGCATAACGAATTGAGGTATTTTTGAATTTGCAAATATAAGTCTCTAAAACTTTTGAAAGTGAAAAGTTGCGTGAAGTTTGCTCGTTTTTTCAAATAGTAATCCGTTTGTCTCCGATTATGAAAAGGATGTTGAATAACTTAGGCAAACAAAGTAGCTGATCTACAAAAACTGAAAATGACAAGCTAATTCCGAAACAAAGATAATTAATGCATAAGCTATTTTAATTTTTTAAAAAATGACAGATTGTACAAGCAAGCAGGAAATAAATTTGAAAGAGTAGAGATAAATAGGAATATACGACAGAGCAAAGAGACAAATCGGAGACAAATTAAAAACCCAAAAAGTATTCAAAAGGATGGTAAAGCTTTTCTGGAATAAATAATGTAGAGATAATCTTTTTCCTCATGGGAAAATCTTACCATTGCTTACCAACCATTGATTCTGATTCTGAAAGTGAGCCTCAGCGGTTTATACTGAAGGCAAGAAGAATAACAGTTGCCTGGAAAGGAAAGAAATTTCTGTTTCTGAGGAAGTTTTAGCCGGTGTTTGGAGGGTCACTATACTATTAAAAGCAGTGTAACATGCGATTACTAATGTGCTTATGGGAAATAGTGCAAGGCAAGAGTACTTTGTCTGAATCCTCATATTTACTATATTGCATTTGTACTTGTACCGACTTTTTAAAGAAATACATATGTAAGCACGTTATTGGTGTAGCAATTTTAGAAGAATAAATAAATAATGCACAAGCTGAAACCAGTTTCTGGTTCTTTGTACTAACTAACCATGCAAATGTACAAATATCTGCTTGTGTTACGCTTTTGTTAATTTGAGAAAATTGGTTTTAGATGTGTTTCAGAACAACCTACGTATATTGTAGCTGCTCTTGCACTAGATTTCTATTATTTGGCAATTAATGCTATCACTGACGTCAGTAATATAGGATAACAGAGCTGTTGCTTTCTCTCAAAACATAAGCTCCAGCAAGAAAGAGCACAAGACGTAACGCAAACGTTGCAATGCATGTTACCACAACTCAGCCTCGAGCAAGGATGCAAAATCTTCTGGGACCTCAAAATTTTCCAGCAACCGACGCAAAATTTCCCCGAATTTTCAAGGTTTTTACCACTACTACTTTTAGTACTAGTTTGTGAACATTTCCCCAATTTTGGCATATTTCTCAAAATTTCCCGGCAACTAGGATGTCAGGATGCCCAAATTTTGCATCACTGTAGCTCATAAATTTTTTGCTCTGGCAAGAGTACAGACTAGATAAACCATTAACTTGAGTCTACTTTATACTAATCCTACGCAACTGCAGTGAATGATTGGTAGTTCTATTTATTTTAAGACAGTTTTGCAAGCTCTTTTCTTATGTTAGGTTAAAAAAACCATTTTGTACAAAAACGAACTTGCTGTGCAAAGTACGGGTGTGTGGTTATTCAATAATGTAGTATAACACTAACCATTATATATTTTTTTCTATGACTTTGGATAAAGTCAAACACGTGGCGTGGATTTTATGTAATTTTTTATACTAGAGGATTTTTAATAATAGAGCAGCAGATTAAATTTGACAAACCCTTAACTCTCTGACAGAGAGTTAGTAAAAAATTCCATCTAGGAGTCAAGTAATTGCCTAGAGAATACGTTGAATATTAGAAAGTTATGCTCCAAAGTAGAGCGTGTACCAATGAGTAAATAACAAACACGTGGAAGGATCGTTTTCTCCTGTGCGTAATAATATGAAGATTGCTTTTTAAGAACTCCAAATTAGGAGCTGCTTCAGCCGAGAAAATTAGCTCTGCTGCTTTCCAAGCAAAACTGTAAGTAGGTTAGAAGGTTTTGAACAAGCACGTAATACAGTTTCTGCTTATGATGGTATGAATGATTTATAACTTTTAACATATAAAAACTTAAGCTCTCAATCTGAAACATAACGGAATCAAACTTAATCAAAATAATGGATTTTAGGTAATATGAAGATATAATAGTGATTAGGGCTTATTATCAATTTTGTAAGGACGTTTGACAGTGTTGCTAAAAACCAATTTTAACAATAAATCACGGAAAATCCATATTTTGCTTAGTTTCATGTTAACTTTATTTTGCATGTTCTAACTTTCACAAATACATAGGTTTTCAAAAAATTACAAACGTTTGCTTCAAATACAAGAAAATTCATAATAATGCGCTAGATACAGTTTCCACATTTTTCAAAACTAGCCAAGGGCATAACGGTCTTATAGTTGTAGTACTTCATTAATTTTTGAGTTGTCAGTTGGCATTTCCAACGTCCCGTTGAACTTGTAAGCTTGTCAAGCTTTTCTGACAACAGAATAATTTGGTAAATTGTTACATATCTGCATAACGTGTCTCTTCAAATCCAAGGTATGCATTATACGCTGGTTTTGTTCCTTTATTCAGCATGACTTTGCGTAATATACAGTCATGGAAATATTTTGTGACACAACTTGTCCCAAGACCACATCAGGGACTTAAGTATATAAAGAACACACGTAAACAGTGAAATTCATTCAAAATTTTTTAAACAGAGAAAAAAATGCTATGATTCAAACTGGCGTGTTCCCTTTTTGAAATTTTGTTGTGACAACCAACGCTACCGAATTATGTTCACCTCTCGTTGTCCCAGGGTTTACATAATTTTTAAAACTACACCAATGACACACAAATGTTAGCGTAAAACTCTTTCTAAACTTTTGATTAAGCAAAGCATACAATACGGGATTCACACAACTGTTAACACTGCCCAATAACTGCGCTGCTGGTATTAAAATAGGAACTATCCACTGTTCAAATGGGCCACCAATATAACTTTCCGTGTAATACAGCTTTACTCTGCCCATAATCACGTATAATGGCAACCAGCAAATAAAAAAGGCAAAAGTTAGTCCCGTAAACATTTTTAGCACACGCATTTTCCTTTTATCTTGAGTTTTCTGAATACACGTTCTTTTCAAATGTGGAAAACTGCAAGTTGCATTGTTAGAAGCTGGTAATTTTTTTGAGTTTAGTACTTCTCTCCAAATAACCACGTTACAAACAGTGATTAGCAGCAAAGGCAGTATAAAACAGAAACAAACATGAACCAAGACAAAGTACACAGTTTCCTGGTTTTTTGTTGGCCAAATTTCTCTGCAAAATGGAAGATTGTATTTTTCGACATAAGTTAATTCTGTAAACTCGTGTGCGTAGGGATTTTGGTAAACAATTTCAAAGACAACTGCCCATGGTAAGGTTATCAATATTCCCATAATCCATATTATGGAAACAATTATGTAGGATTGGCGTATAGTAATATTTGGAGTTAATCCTAGTGACTGGTGAATGGCTCGAAACCTAAGCAATCAACAAATTTCCAATTTTAAAATAATTTTAAGCAATGCATTTTTAAATTTGTTGTTTGGATTGCTTACCGATCAAAAGAAATTGCAAGTAGGGAATACACTGAGCAAACCACTGAGACACCTTGGCTGTATGTGGTCATTTTGCACATTATTTCGCCAAAAACCCAAGCTGCAGAAAAGTTTTAAAATTAATTCAAAATATTTTGCAGAAACTAGTTTTCCTTTTTTAAAAAAACTTACGCATTATCAAATTGGCTACTAAAGTAGCCGGAATACAGCACAGAATCTTCAATAAATCCGCAACAGCCAAATTAAGAATGAATATGCTTGAAGCTGTTTTCGTTTTTATTCTAAATATAACCACATATATCACTAGTAGATTTCCAACAAGTCCAAATATTAATATAAGCAAATTTGCAATAGTCAAAAACACTGTGTATCTAAAGGTTTGTCGAAAGCACTCTCTGTGTTCAAACAAAGTAATAAAATCCCAAATGTTTTCCAGTTTTTTAAATGTGCACATTAATGGGTAACCACTTTCATTGCCAGAGTTCAATAGTGTCAAGTTACCCTGGAGTGATTCTGGTGACATGATGAATTTGTAAAAAAAAATTCAGAGTTGAGATGTGAAAGAAAGTATCAAAGCGTGTGCATCGCTCCATGTACAAGCAGCAACTAAACTGGATGTTGGTTCTGGAACGTGAGTTTTTTAGGAGAAAAGAGAAAGCAGCATGTTGGGATTTAGTTCCATGGCATCTGGGATTCGCTGGTGTATACCTTCAGTTATGTTATCTTTCTTTGTGGTTGTGCTGGTCACAGGAGTAAGTGAGCATCTGTTTTTTATTCTGGAAATAGACGTTTTGCGTAGACACTGGAAGAAACCAAATATTGCTGTAATTTTATTACAAGACTGAACTTTGGTATCCTTATGTCAAGAGCAATGTACTCGAAGATAATAAAAGACGCACAACCATAAGAGATTTCTAAGAGTGAAACAAATAATAATAAGACAAAATATGTTATAAAGTATAGCCCTGTCTGGAAAGTCTACATTTTCAATTTCAAGCCAGTAATTTAATTTGGGAGGTTTGCAATCTAATAAAAAGAAAGCCATATAATTAAGTATAAAATATGAGCTCAAACTATATCTGATAGTAAATATGTTTAATGGTCTTGCTCAAATTGATAGGCTGAGTGTAACAAAGGTATTTAAAAAGTCCTATTTATAAAATGGTTGTTTTGTGACAGTCACTGGATCAAAGTTTGTTTGGTGGCTGCAAAACTTCGCGCAAAGCAACGTGTTTTGAAATAGGTTTTTTATGAAAACGAAAACAAATTCTATACATGGCTTATTTATTTATATGAAAATTAATGTTGAATGAAAACCAGATGTTTAACTTAAGTTCTTTTCATTCAATAAGAATAGGAATTATGTGCTTATTAGAAAGGAAACCTTATAATTTGGTTCAAGATCAAGTAAACATGATAACCTATATTTACATGTAACTATGAACGAGCGGCGCAAAACTTTGCTATTCTATTTTTAAACAAATTGGTTGTGTGGGTTGTGAACTTACAAGGAAACGTTCCCAGCGGAATCATCGAAAACCAAACAAGTTATACTGCGTTTTATAGAGCATTTTTCGTAGATTAAAATGATGGTAATCATCGTCTTGAATGGGCCTGTGTTTGTCTTTTAAGAGGGAAAAAAGATTTGGACCTTTGGTACTTTAGCCGGCTTGTAATAGGTCATGGAAGTTGAAACTTGCAAGTATTTATTATGCGATGTTTGTTTGTCAGTAAATTAATGTTCTAAACGCTCAACGATGCTAAAATTAAATTTTGTCCTGAATATAGCCAAAGTACAGCCAAACTTATAACTATCGTAAACCCTAGTCGGTCAATTCTAAAGGCAGGTTCTAAACAATTGAGTAGCTACTTGCTTGGTTTAGAGGGCTGTAAATTGGCATGGACTATGGACCCTTTCCTTGAGACCTACTATCCGCATGTAGTTAAAGTTTAAAAAATTGGGAAAATTCAATTTTTGGTGGCCCCTCCCATAAATCGCTACTCAACTTTTATTTGAATCTGCTGTGACCTTTAACCTTTAGGATTGGCCGCTTAAGGTTTACGGTACCTATAAGCTCGGCCGTACTCATTCTGCGATATTCAGGACAAAATTTAATTTTAGCATCGTTGAGCGTTTAGAACATTAATTTACTGACAAACAAACATCGCATAATAAATACTTGCAAGTTTCAACCTCCATGATCTAGTACAAGCCGGCTAAAGTACCAAAGGTCACAAATCCTTTTTCCCTCTTAAAAGACAAACACAGGCCCATTCAAGACGATGATTACCATCATTTTAATCTACGAAAAATGCTCTATAAAACGCAGCATAACTTATTTGGTTTTCGATGATTCCGCTGGGAAAGTTTCCTTGTTAGTATAGAACATATGAAAATAGATTTTACAATGGAACAATGTTTATAATGGAAATAAAAAAAGTTTTGCAAAAATAATACGTCTTGTTGACAAGAAAAAGTATTACATTCATATATGAAATGATATTATGGCTTTTTTAACAGGTAATCAAAAAGAAACAGCCAATTACGCCAAACAACTTTTTAAAATGCCATGATGATTACGTTTAACCTAAATACGTTTTTCTAATACTAGCTTGATAACGATTCTTTATGACAAAAATGTTCAAATTACTAATAAGCTATTTTGTGTCATTACGTGAAGTAGAATTATATTACTAATAAGTCTTGTTACGGGCATTGTTTTTTATGTCCAATGTAATTTGGAATAGTAGAGCTCCTATTACTATTTTACGTAAAACTTACTGGTTACAGACTACTATTTATTAACCAAACAGTATAAAACGTACTTTCTACTAAATTAAATAAAACTCAAGCTATAGTTAATAGAATTAATTTTAATTTGTTCAAAAAAATTATATCACTAGGTAATCATTATAAGCAAACAGAGATTTTACGCAATGTTATCTATAGATATTACTAATTGGTTTATGCAATACGACATTAGATCGTGTTAATTAAAATTCAGTAATATTTTAATAGTTTTACTAGATTGTAAAACTTTTAATGGAAAATTTATACTCCGATAAACGTTTTTCTACCAGATATTACATAATATAATATGATTTTATGAATTTCCACTGTTTCTAACGTACTTCAATAATATTTCTTATGGTGCACTTGAAAGACCTCGTGTTCATTTTTAAGATTTGCAGGTGGCTTAAAATTCTAGGAATACGGCTTGCCAATTAAACTAAAAACTTTTTACGTATCCAACATTGCTCCTTACATTCTAAATGATTTAAAACAACAGCCAAACATTAATAAAATTAATCTGTAAATCGTTAAAAAATTGTAAAGTATAAAATCCAAAGAACACAGCAAAGTGGTTAACCACAAGATTATTTCACTCAAACAATCCGATTAAGTTTCATGTCACATTCTTGACTTAACCACTGAATGTGCGTCACATTTCTCCATTAAGAAAAATGTGCCTTGGAGTGCAACCTCCTACGCACAGATCTAACTTTTAACATGCTGGTGTATCAAAAATTAGCTTAGATTATTTTAGATAAAACCAGGATTAGCTTTTTTTCATATACTGAATCTCGTTTTGCTTTCACTTGATACTAATCTTTATTCCGGGCTATGTAACACGTTTTCTAAGTCAAGTTCAATCCAGTGCTCTACAAGGCTGAGCAAATGATTCTCTGAAGATAAAGTACAGAGTAAAAACCATAACCACTCCAGCCAAACCAATCTTGCTCGAAGCTAAACCATATCCCTACCGTGCTTACAATAAAGTATTACTTTCTTTAAAAGGTTATCCGGGTCAAACAGAACAAACCAACAAGCCACTAGTAAAAGATCTAGTCGGAGATGAACGTGGGAGTAAACTAGAGATGCGTTTACATGTTTATGTTTTTCTATCACATAAAACCATTTTTCATGGAATTGATATTGCTAGGATGTGCTTAATACGTACGTCTTATAATTTGTTATCCAATTTGGTATAACTCAATCCAGTATGAAACCACAAAACATTGCATACTACAATCTTCAAGTAAATTCACAAGGTCAGTAATAGAATAGTAGTGATAACAAAATGTTTTTTGTTCATTTCATTGGATAAATAATAATACTGGTCAGTTAGCAGTTTGTACTTATATAGGTATGTTCCATTTTCTGTCAACAGTTATTAAAAGAATTTGTGATTCTTTATCTATTTGATTACTTTTGCTTTTGATCATACGCACATTTTGCCAATTAATTAGTTTTGATACAATTATAGCAAAATAAACTTGTTCTGCTTACTTAACAAAACTCGAGGGTTTTAGGAAATTCAAATATTAGTATAAAACTCTGTTGATAATTTATTAAAACAAACAACGTGTAATACTTAAATATAAATGTATGCAGATTTAATATGAAGCTGTAGGTAATATACTAAACACTGGAGTTGCTTTTGAGGTTTTTTTTAAAGTTCTTCTGCTAGCTAAAGATCTTGTGCAGTACATGAAATTTTGTTGAAGTAACCAACACCAAAACCGCTTTTACTTTGCACATCTTGCTAACAAACTGTTCTATAGGTTGTTGAAAAAGATAAGCTTGTAGTTCCGTGGGACTGGAAGAGTTTATTAAAAGTTGTTCAGCTTTCGATCACCAATTTCATCTTCATCAGGAAAAGCTACTGATAGAAAAATTGCGAAATTTTGAACAGGCATCTTGCATTAATTTTTAACGTTAATATGAAATAAATATAGCTACCTCAACTTAAACTAGTAAAGTTTTTTTTTACAATTTACTTGACACAGCTAACATTGGTTTAATCTAGACCAAGTTTAGGGTATCCTAAATAACTTGTGATTTTAGCATATTTTCCCGAAATTGCGTTACATGTATAATCCACATGTGTTGCTTGACATGGCAGTGAATAATATCTCGATAATTATAATCCCTAATCTCTCTGAAAAACATTGTGTATTAGAACCAAACACTTGTTTAGCGAATAAAATGTAATAATATGCAAAATCTGTATGTATGTATGGACACAAAAAATTAATAATAAAATTGTTATTCATTGTAATTTTTCGGCTACAGAGGCTGATATTTATTCAAAACTCAAGCCTTTGATCCCTTTCGTGATCTTTTTTAAAGTACAACAGTAAAAGTAGAGAGAAACTCTGAAACTCTTAAATCATGAAAGTCCTATTTTCAAAATCACAAAATTGGCAGTACTCAAAAACACGGTATATCCAACCGTTTGTCGAAAGCACTCTCTGTGTTCAAACAGTGTAATAAAGTCCCAAATTTTTTCAAGTTCCTTAATTGTGCACATTAAAGGGTAAACCGTTGCATTGCTTGAGACAAAATCCAATGCTTTGGTTAAGTAGTGTCAAATTACCCCAAATTGTTTCTAGTGACATTATAAACTTGTAAAACGTTTTCAGACGTGAAACCCAAGAGCAAGGACTTACGTGTGCATCGCTCCACATACGAGTAGCAACTAAACTGGTAGTTGGTTCTGGAACATGAATTTTAGGGAAAAAAGAGAAAGCAGTTACTGAAGTTGCACTTTGGACTCTGAGATGTCTGCTGTGTGAGAGGAAATGAAAGCATCTGTTTTCATTCTAGAAACAAGCTGGGGTACTGAAAGAAACCAAATATTGCTGTTTTTCCAGAGCTCACTACTCAACTCAATTATACTAAGATCGAGGCCAAAGTACTCGAAAAATATAAGAGATTATAAAGAGTACAACAAGTAATAAGGAAAAACATAATATGAAAGAAAAGTTTTATCTTAAAATGATAGCATCTTATAAATGAGAAAAACTAATAAAAAGAGATGTTATAATTATGAAACTTGGTTATATGTTTTGCGTGGAATAATACACTTTACTGTGTGGTTATAAGCTTATCGAATGAAAAGAAACAAATTGCCATTTACGATACCCGTTTTACTTTAATTTACCATTTACTATTTTCGACTACAAACCAGAAGGAATCAAAAATGAACGTAAATCACATATTTTGTAGTTAATTATATTCTTTGTAGCATAAAACTAAACTTATTACACAATGACATGCATGTTTGATAGTAATGGAAAATAAGTCATTATGGTTCTCTGTAAAATCAATGTTATGTGCTACAAAATATTGCGGGAAATTCTACTATATAAAGTTAAAAGTGTTGCAAGCAGTCAAGAAGGCGTAGTTTTTTGTGTGATCGAAACTTTTTGTGTGTGCAAAGAACGTGATTTTAACACTTTGTTAGTTTGAAATTACTTTTTGATGAAAGTTCGAATACATGTATTCAGGACTTGTATATATTTTTAATTGAAAAGTGTAAGATGAACAAACCAAGTTTTTAACATTGTTTAAGATAATCGTGTCTTTCTTAAAGAGGAAATTTTAGTAACAAAAAGACTTGACTTTCCTTTTTTCATATATAACCTGACCTTATTATTTTGTAAAACACATTGTTTGTGTAGGTTTGTATCAAAATAAATTTGAAAATGATAAAGTATTGTTGATGTAAGTGAAACAAATACTGTAAATAATACATTCTGTTTTGAAAGGATAAATTCTCAGTTTCATAACCACGATAATGATACCTCGTTGTTTATTAGTAAAAAGTAATTAAAATAGAAAAACCTATTTCATAAAAACCACATTTTTACAAACTACGATGTTTACACATAGCCAGACATTTTTCTAGTATTAGCCCAACGTACGTATTCTCTACACCAAAGCCTAAAGCCTTCTGTAGAAATTCATTAGAACTGAAATATCGTTGGAGCCTGTGCTTATAAAAATGCTTTTGTGTACTTTACAATTTTGGTAAGGCTTTATTCGGAACCAAAAAATCCAAAAAACTCCAGCAAAGTATCCGACTGAAAAAGCACATTTAGTTTAAGAGAGGTATAGTTTTATCCTAAGTAATTTGAAACAACGATGTAGGCTTTAGGCAGTTTATGCTTATAACTGTAAATTTTTATTCATCCTGTTCATTCATGTCATTCGATAGTCTCGTGTACTATTTGCATTCACACGCAAAACTAAATATATACAACAGTAGAAATTACCCACAACCTAAGATACAAGCCAGTTCTTTATAACATGCACACTTTTGGTAGGTTCTGGTTGGCATTAGACTTTGGGTTGTTAGCTTGTGCCAGCAACACATTGTGAAAATTTGAGTTTCCATAATTTTTAAAATAGATGGATTACAAAACAAAAAAGAGCAGATGAAATCTGTAGTATGTCTAAGGACTCATACAAACTAAAAATGATGTCTTTGATGCAAAGCTTATAGTGTACTCAATGTCAGGAAAGAGCAAAGAGCGTACCAATTATGCAGTCAGTGTAAATTAAAAACGTGTATTCTCTGAGGATGCTAATCAGGGTATAAAGAGCGGCAAACTGAAGATGTAGACAATTATAGTAGTTTATGTTCACACAAAGTAATCTAGTAAAATTCCAACTGTCTCTGGCCTGGGTGCAACACAAATATAGGTAATCAGTATGCTTTGTGACACAAAGTTTGTGTGTACATGTTTCATAGTACGTGTAACAGGAACACAGAAATCTCATACTAAAGACTTTTATGCTTTCACTTTGTTTCTTGTATCAAACTGCCCTACATGGTTTTCGCAACCCACTGTCATTTTAATTATCACACTCACAGAAAACAATAAACCACCGACGGAGTAAGAAGAAATAGTCTGGCAATATTAATATACATTATTATTATTCATAACCGCTTTAGTAGCTAGTAGCATAGGTAAATAGTAATTTTTACAAAAATTAGCCAGGTATCCCAATGAACTCTTTTCTTATTATGTTTACGATAAGTTCATAATGCGCACATTTTTATAAATTGCTTCCAGCTAAAAATGAATTTTGCAGAATTTGCTAGATAAAAAATTTACGCATTCTGCTGATTATTGACATTTTATATAAAATATGCCACCCTTCCAGAAACTGGTTTAAAGGTACATAAGTAGTAAAATTAATGTCAGACAGACAGTCAGACAGTAAAATCAGACTGAAAAGTCTGAATGCAGATAACACTTGAATAAAATATACAATACAATACAATACAATGTGAGAAAGTCTTTATCGATTGCTTTTGCGGTGGGCTAGCAACTATTTAATTTATGCTGGGACATTAGAGTTGTGAGTCTAATTACTTACATTTAGTGTATGTTAGTCATATAGAGAAGTTTAAAGAGTGGATAGAAATGGCGAGAAAACAGACGGAAAACTCAGATAAAACCATACATACTGTTTTCATTTAATTTGCTTTGATGCATATGTATTTTTTCATAGTAAAGATTTTTGATTTTTTGATTGAAGTTCTAAACAGATTAAGAATCATAAGACATTGAAGTTTGTTTCAGAATTACATGTATATATCATAAGTTGTTTTTCTTAGAGGGTAAAAAATTTCAAGATAGCAGTTTTTGAAATTTTTGCACAAACTATTTTTTATATATCATATTAGGAAATAAGAAAGTATTTTGCACACGCTGGCACTTAATTGTTGGCGTGTTTGATGTCATATTCCTGCAGGGAGTAATACACCGCATGTATCCAAAGTGCAAGCATAGGCAAAGTAGCTTCGTACCAATTTAATATTCGCTCATAGGAATCTTCACGTGCCAAATGCCAATAAAAGATTATAGCAGCCAGAGTTGTGTTTAGAGTCAAGAATTTTCCAAGCATCTGTAATCATATATATAAATAAAAGCCATGTTGGTATGGATAATGACAGGCATGGTGTTACCCGCGGGTTTTTTTTAAACTCACTACCCAGAGTAAAATGGGTTTTAATGGGTTTTTATAGTCTTTATATGCATTTAAATGGGGCCATAGAAAATTTCCGCCGTATACTTAACAAAGGTAAAACCCCATTTTTACCCATAAACCCACACAAAATCATGCTAACTGGGCATGGATAAAAACGGGTAAAATGGGTAAACCCACCACCATGCCTGGTTAATGTTTCGTTGAAAAAACGATTTATTACGTACATGAATTCCTGGATACATATAAGGAACCCAGTAGAAATCAAACGACTTTCCATAGATAATTATGGCGACAGTTGGAGTTCCCAAAGCAAATAGTAGACCAAAACAAAAGGCAAGATTAACCATTACAATCCCTGGAACTGTCCTTGCTCTTCGGAAAACCTTTAAAACAAAAAAAACACGGGCTAGCGTTTTATACACACAATTTTTTTTAAAAAAACATTGATTCTTACAGGAAAAGTGTAAAGCAGTACTGTGGTCCCAAACACAGACGCCAAGCACACATGTAAGTAAATATGAAGCACTAACAATGATGTATCCATTTTAATGATTTAGTTATAGTTTGTGGTTGTTTGCACTGAAGTTTTCAAATAATCCAACTATTTCAACACTTTGTCTTTGAATGACGTGTTTTCCCCAAACGACTACACACTACTGAGAGCTGGCATCTTTGGTTGACTATCTATATATTGTAGAGTTTAATTTGCGGACATTTATTTGACCGCGTAGAGAAAGGCTTTACCATTTGTTTTTTTCTAAAATAACACACATTCCGGCTTTCCTTGGTTGCTATTGCTAAATCAAAATCAACCGAACGAGTGTGTGACTTCTGTTCTGAATAATGTTAGGCTTGAAATAACTTACATGTACGTCTGATATACTTGTGTTGTTCAAGGTGGATAATTTACCACACAGCAAAACCAATTTGTATGCTGAATAAGTGGATCAAGATGATACAATTGGTGCCTAAACGGTCGGGTAGGAAGCTTCTATTTATATTCCTCAGGGGTTTAATTTACGCACAACCGTTTCAAATGGTATAACGTGTTTAGACTGAAACGAGGCAACATAAAATAAATTGTAATAATTTTGCTTACATTTGCAACCGTTTCTTTGAAAGATGCAGTGGGGCAGCGCTGTTTGGAAATGTTTATCCGTCTCTGTTTTCACAGTTGTTGCCATCTTACTGCAAGCTTTCTTGGGATTTGTTGGCGTAAACCAATTGTGTTTACTATTGTGTAAAAACCAAGCAACTAACGAAATTATGATTACCATAGATTATGTTTTGTTTTGTTGTTCAGCCTTCTATTGCCATAAGCTTGTAAAAGTGTATTTGACACTTTCAACCGCAAAACTTGAATATAGTACATACTTCAGTCTACATTGCATTGGCCTTTTTTGTTATTTGCTTTTTGAATTTATGTATGTATTCATTTTAAACATTATTTCTCAAATTTGCGTTGAGTAGAACACGTTATGTTAAGTGTAAATTGGAGCGTTAGGAAAACTAAGAATGAAAGGCTTGTGAAAACAAGTTGTGCATGAAACTCAGACATAAACAAAGGATACATTTTAAATACTTGAGGTTTTAAAGATTTAAATAAGCGCAATAACCATACTCAAACACTTAGCCATTAGCATAATATAAAGCGCATAATTTCTAGCGGAAAAAAAAGATTTTAATACAAGAGGTTGTAGCATTATCAACATTATTATCAATCATTATTAACTGTAATCTATTTATCTGCAGTGTTGAGCTAGGCAACCTTAATAGCGCTAGTATACCAGTTTCTTCATATGTCTGAAAGACTCTGCCGGAGGAAGCATAAACGCAAACTGTAACTGTACGGAACAGGCAACAGTGTCTGGATACGGTTTGTTTCACATATCACAAATATTAGAATTTTGGTGTGTTCATTAAAAATTTATAACGTTTTGTCAAGGTTGAGTAAGATTACTTTAAATTGATTTCACGATATTACGGTTTTATTCAATCTGATACAAAGGTGACGTTTGGTGTAATAAAAATATTACAACCATATGCTGATTGGCGTTAAGGTTTTGTAGTTGACTGCATTGCGTATGTGAACACTACTATTCTTTTTTAATTTTATATACTTATTGTCTATTTTAAGTGACATAGACTAGACGGCAGGACCATGAATATCCATCAAGTCACCAGTTTTTTTTAAAAAGAAACGTTAGATTTGTACCTGCAGGAAAACTCGCACATTGAATAATTAAGTATGCAGTGCAGAAACATATGCTTTCGAAGACGCAAAGAATTCATTTTGCCGGACGGGACTCAAATTCACAACATAAGTTTCTGTACCCTAGAAAAGCCCTATGGTAAAAAAATTTTTGGCCCTGCCCCTACCCCTAGAGCCCCAGGGTCAAAAACATGATTTAAATGGTTTTTGGCACTTTTCTCCAGAGTTTCTCGTCCGATTTTCGTTGTCAAGGTGTCAAACGAAAGATAAAATTTGTAATTCCGCTATCATTTTTGGGTAGGTAAAAATTTAATTAACTGGCCGAGTTATGGCTGTTTTAATGGCAAAAAACGTGTTTTTTGGGAATAACTTTTGAGGGTTAAACAAATTATGGAATTTGACTTTTCCAGTAAATAGAGCATGCCAAATTACATAAGTAGCGGTTTCCATAGTACTAAGTTGTATGTTGAAACATCGGGTTTTTGGCAATTTAAAAACTGAATTATTAATTTTTAACTCGATGGAGGGCCCTACGGAAATAACTAAAATCAAAATGAAAGTTAGTATTCATTTTTGATGGTTAAAGAGGTTGATTTTATTTTAAAACCCAAGCTTTCGCTAACTTGCCGTTAGCTTTTTCGAGAGTTCCACAAAATAGCAAACAAAAATTGGAGTTATTATTATTGTTATTAAATATTATGAAAGTTATTAAAATTTGCGCAATTGGCCTACATTAAAGTTATATGTTCGTCCTTCTTATCTGTCAAGTTATCCGAACAATGTAATAATAATTTTCAATTGGTGACAAGAGAAAGTAGTCCTATTTATTTAATTAATTATACTTTATAGTCAAGTCAATTTCCACAATCACGGCAATAGATTTCCAAATGGGTTTGTCATCTTACCGGTCCACGCACGGGAAACTATAGTATATACGCTACTTTATACGCAATAAGATATGCTATTAATTAACCTTCCAGTCCAACACCAATTAAAAAAGTATCAGAGAGCTCCAAATCATATGGAATAAAACAACACAACAACAACAACACTTCTGCTGGATTCATACAGCTTGTCTAGCCACTCTTCTCATAATGCCCATGTCACATTGAGTTTTTCTAAGAAATTGCTTAAAGTTAAGAATGGCTAAGCAAAAAGCAAAAAAGTTACTGAATGCACTTTAAGAATTGCTTAAAAAATTTTTTAGCCAGTCTTAAAGTTAAGTAACTTTTGAGTAAATCCTACAGAATAGCTCAACAGTTTCCCAAACACAAAAAACAGTCTGGTTTGATTGAATGTGTAATAATTATTTGTTGGGCGTTTTTCAACTACCAACTTTTTAATTTATTAGATATTTAATACTCAGTAAGGGTACAGCTGAAAAGGTTTTATTTGCTTCTTGACTGGGTTAAAATTTGACAAAGCTAGTAACAGAGTTGCCTGGTTTCCAAAGTATGTTTATTTAGACAACCGTGGATTAAATTGCCAGCACAAACATATAAATTGTACATCAAAACATATAATATTCAACAAACCAGATGGTCAATTTTGCTTCTATCTCAATTTACTCAGCTACTCATCCGCTGTCAAGCCATTGACTGGCTCTGTTGAAATTGGACTATTCATGTAAACCTTTTGGTTGAAAACATTTAACAATCACGCTCAATTTAACTTTAAAACTTTTTGGATTGTCAATGGCCGCTATATAATGCGCTACTACGTTCCTAGTGATTTGAACAGTATAAATGTTCTAATTTCAAGTTAAAGCCAACCAGCTCACACTCTTTGCAATTGGATTTTATAATCTACACAGCTTGCTCACAATTAAATTAGGAACTAATACAGACAAATTTATTCACCTGGTTAATAAGCGTAACATGTCAGTGTTTACCCTTGCGTATCTTGTAGTTCCCAAGTTTACCAAGCGTACCCTTTGAACGTATACGTTTATCCTTTTAAAATCACTGACTTGCCAAAACTAACCACCATCAGATTTCTTGCTATGGCTTACCCAAAACAGTTATGGATATGGCGAAAAGATGAATCCGTTTCACTGATGGAGCACGCAAACACGTTTACCAGTGATGTTACCAGCAGTCTATTTTCTTGTCAGATGTTACTATCTAAGTACAAAGAACTACCAATGTCACCAAACCTGGATCCCAAAGATTTAAAAAATCTCTAGCTCCTCTTATTTTAAAGCTAATGCACAATCAAACATATCACATACCTGGGGACAAAGTGTGTCCTCCTAAAGGTAATTTGGACTCAAGGAAACGATTAGAGCAACAGGAAGCATTAAAAGTATATACAAAATTCAGTTTTGACATTTCACAAGAAAAGCCTGGCGTATTTTTTCCAATAAACTACAAAGCTTAGTGCATCTAACGACAGTGAAACAAAAACGTAGAAGTTTCATGGTGGGTTTTAGGAAGAACTTCAATTTTGTCGCTTTACTTATTATACATCCTTTAACTGATTTGTACAAATAAAAATGTCGGATTAAAAGAAATATTCGTTTGCATAATTAACGCGAAAGCTAAGAAAATCATCGAATTTTGCATATTTTGCTTATCTTTACGGTTCTAGTATTTAAGTTATTCATAACGTGGCAGGACGTTGTAATGCCAAAATAGACAAATTTGCTTGCACAAAATTCAAACAATGTCATGCTAAAAACGTTTCAATATTCATTGCAAGCAACGGTTTGTACAAATAAATAAATTTCACACAACTTATCACTATCGCTGGCATCCAAACTGTCATAATACTAGTCCGATAAATTTTGATTGACATAATTACAATATGTAGCATAACAATGAACGTCGTCTTTGACTTTCGACATTAGCAAAACAAATTGACATAATTGAGATATCTTGAATGTTTTGTTTCAGGAGTTTTAATCAAAATAAATACAATCAGTTAGATGATTGTACTGCTCTGAAACATTTAAATATCTACTTATAAGGTCCTCAGTGCCGAATAACGAGGTATATTCATACTGCAGTGGTACTGCCGCTTTAAAAATTGCAGGGTTTCTTATTAAGTTTCTCAATAAACTCAAATAAATACAATTTATTAATAAAACACTCGAGCAGTTGGATTGAGGAACATTCACTGAAAATATTCTTTGGTCTTTTGGTAATGGTTTATGTTGGTAATTCCACTAGCATACATTCGAAGTAATTTTTCGGGTGCAGTCCAATCCGATCATTTTAGGGGTCGGCTAATTGAAACTTTGGACTTTATATTTTCATTGTCAAAAAGTATAACTGAGCATTAGCGACCTTTACACTCGACTTTATACATAAACTACTACTTACTCTTGCCCTGCCCATTGTTTTGTATGCATGAATGGATCAGAGGCAATCGCGTATAAAATGCATTCCGCTAACAAGTAGGAAACTATAATTCTTTTTCAAAAGGATTATGTTTAGGGTTTTTTCCTAGTTGTTAGCGGAGTGCATTTTATATGCACCTGCTACTGATCCTTTCATGCATACAAAGCAATGGACAGAGCAAGAGCAGCTTAGAGCACGAAACAGGTAACACAACATTCCTATGCTTTTCAAAAATTCTAATGCACAACGTGCATCATGAATTTGATCACTACACTACTATACCTTTTGTATTTTTAAGAACATTAACATAAAAACCAAACCAAACAGAAAATCTGTTGGTGCATCCCTTCATGCATTTCTTATTTGTCCTTCAGCTGATATCAGGATACTGTTATACATAGTTAGTCAGCTCACAGGTTAAGAAGTAGTTTTTGAGAGTGCTAGAATTTAAATTGGTGAACTAAAGTAATAATAAATATTAAATATTTTACATCGTAATGGAGTCCACTGAAAATAAACAATTTGTCTGCACTATGTGTGGCAGCAGTTTAAAAACAGCAAGTATATTAAAAAAGCACATGTCTGTACACTCCAACGAAAAAAAGTTTGAGTGCAAATTGTGTGGTAAAAAGGTTAAATATGAAGACAGTCTTTCTCGTCACATTAGACGACACCATCCAAACGAAAAATATTATCAATGTACTGTGTGTAGCCAATCATTTACCACACTGGGTGAACTTCACCAACACAAAAAGTTACACCCTAAAGAAAAACCAACTTTAAAATGTTCACGGTGTTCATTTACAACAATACACAATTATAAACTAACCGAACACAATTTGGTTCATTCTAACGACAGGCCACAGAAATGTAATTTGTGTGAAATGAAATTCAAGCATAAAGTTCAATTAGACACTCATATACGCTCTGTGCACACAAATGAAAAAGCGTATCAGTGTAAATTGTGTCCACAAAAATTTGCTAGTGCGGGTTCACGCTCCATACATAACAGAACACATGATCCATCAAGGTGGCTCAAATGCACAGAATGTTCAAAAACGTTTGCGACACACAGTGGATTTAAGAGACATACGAAACTTCATATCACAAAGGAAAAGCATATTTCTTGCGACTTATGCACCAAGACTTTTAGTTTTCAGTCTTATCTTAACGCACACAAGCAGCGCGTTCATTACACAGAGAAAAAGCTCATGTGCAATATTTGTGACAAACGGTTTGTCTGTGTTTCAAATCTTAATTTACATATTCGAACTCATACGCTGGAGAAACCCTACCGCTGTGTGTTCTGTGCAAAGCAATGTATTTCTAAGAGTCAGCTTTCTACCCATTTTCGTGTCCATACAAAGGAGAAGCCACATTTTTGTAGAATTTGTCAAGCAAGTTTTGGCATTAAAAAACAACTTCAAAATCATAAGCTTAAGCACCACAGCTTGAAAATTTGCAACTGATTGGTAATTTATTAAACTATGTATAAGTAGAGCCATGTTTCATTTGTTTGTGTACTAATTGAGTTTTGCATAGATTAAAAATATGATTAATTTATGAAGGTTTTTCCTTAACATTTGGTTTTTCAGGTATATGTACAAGACTTACAGATATGCTGTTGACAGACTAATTGGCAGATTGGATTTGAAAACTATATTGGAAGGAAATTTGCAAGCTGGACAAATTGTAAATAAAATATCCTGTTTCTGATTATAACATTAACGTAGCCTGTGTTTTATATTTTCAAAAGTATACTTTTCTATTCTGAAACAAATTACTGATAAATATTGTGTGTTATACCGTTTAAGTGTTTTTTTCGCAATAAAATTTTAATTAATCCGATAAGGTAATAATTCGCTATTAATAGTGGTTTATGTTTATGTCCCAGGAAATGAGAAAAATGTTAGAAAACTGGCAAAAGTGTATTTATTCCTCGTAAATTACGCATGCGAATAAACTAGAGCTTCAGACACAGAAGCAAAAAATTTTCATTATCTACATCCAACATTCAAAATCTTAAGAAGTTCCTTCTGTTACAGTATTCTGAGTTTTGCGATACAAATTTGCGACTCCATTAAAACGTAATAACAATAATTCACATGTATCTAAAGTTCTAAAGCAGAAATTTCTTAAGATTATGCATAATATATGACGCTAATTTAGTTCGACCTATATTTTATGCGTTTTGCATTCTATTGTACATATTGGGAGAAGATGCACAGGTATGAAACTGTGAAACGATCAACTTGCAATTCGGGGGAGTTACTTAAGTGCACCCCTACGCACTTACACCCCCACCCCCCAAAGCACCCCCACCCCCCAACCAAATTGCACCCCCAAACAGAAAAGCACCACCTATTCCCAACAAAAATGCACCCCCAACAAAAATGCACCCCCAACAAAAATGCAACCCCACCCCTCCAACAAAATCGCACCCCCAAAAAAATTGCATTTTTTGGGGGGGATGCGATGGGGGTTTGGGGTCCATGGAAAAATAAAATGGAATTTGCTTCCGATTTCTAGTAACACTTGGCGTACAAGCGGTCAGTGGCCCATGATAAGGCCAAGTTATCTTGGGCCACTTGGGGTTAACACATTCAAAAAAGGAAAAACGAACGTAAAGTTAACTGTTTTGAAAATTTATTTAGCGTGAAGTCACAAGTACGCGAGAACCCATCAGATCTGAGGACCAAAGATTTGTTGGAAGGTTAAGAATAAAATATACTACCATGAATCACCAAATTTTAAATATGTATTATGTAAGAAAATGTGTTTTGAATTAAGACCCACATTACAACGACCTTAATGATGTGGTCAGCTCATATGTAACGGAATCGACTATGATTCGAAATCTAATCTAATCTATGTGCAAAATCTTCCGTTGTAATTTTGTATACGACTTTCGACACTCTCGTAATTACAGTTTAACAGCAAGTAAATGTAAATTGCATAGTAAAAGCAGGTGAATGCAAATGTATCAGCACCAATGTTAGAAAACATGCAGTGATTGTATTGGAAAATGATGGAATATTACCATCTTTTAAACTGGATGAGACATTATGCCATTCTAAATTAGAGTTTCTAATACTATGCACAAACCAATGTGATTTCATGGAATTAATTTAAGTGAATGAATTAAATTAATCCACAGTTAAAGACAAAGAAAGATATTTTTGTGTCTATTCATCTGCATCCAGGTTTTCTTCGTCTTTCTAACTCAAGTAACTTGGCGTTATCAAGGGCCACTGACCGCTTGTACGCCTACTGTTACTAGAAATTGGAAGCAAATTCCATTTATTTTTTACTTTTCCATGCGCACGTAGCTACATGCAGGTTTTAAAAGTTTTTTTATTTTGTTTTATTTCATACATTTTCCGCAGCGTTGGTTCAAAAGCAGTTACAGCTACAAATGGAGTCCCCACAATTGAAAACACTGTTCATTAAGGCAAAATCTATTTTTGGCAATTTCTGCATATATTCAGAATTTTTATTAAGTAGCAAAAGCTACTTGTATACTACCTTTTTCGTTATAACTTTTGTTTGGCACATGGGATTTTGGTTGAATTTTGCTTCATTAGTTAATTGGATACTACATTTCAGGATTAAAAATTTTGTCTGGCACAAGTTTTTGGTTGAATTTTGCTTCATTAGTCAAGTGAATACTACCTTTCGATATCATTAGTTCAAAAGGGTCAAAAGTTCGTCTACATCAGCAATAGAGTACACCTGCTTTCGCTACTTTGCTACATGTATGTTGCCGGCTTTATTTTTGCTCATAAGCTGTAATATAGCCTATAAATTATAGGTTTAACATGTAAAACTCAAATTTTCAGCTGGGCAAAACTATCGATCACAAATTCGAAACTTGTGACCAGCTCGTCAAGAGCTTTCGAACGGTATATGTCTCGTTGTAGAGCGTCGTGGGCCCACCTAAGATAAGGTTGGGAATATGGTCCTTTGGTAATTAAATTACCGTAACTTATATCTTGCATTGTTTATTTACTTATTACTTATACTTATTTACTTTAAGTTAAGTTTAACCACGCTTGATGAATGAAAAAATGTTTAATTATTTGGCAAAAATCGGGCAAGGACCTGAGATTATCCATGTATTGACAGCATAAGTTGAAAGTTATTTCACTTTCAGAATACTTATGGAAAATCATCAGATGAATTCTGGTTGTTAGAGAATCAATGCGAATGATATCCATAGGTGCATGAAGGTGCATTAAAATGCATGTAAGTGGCTTTGGTGTATCATTGCTTCAAGACTAAACCGGTGGCGTTATTCAAAGGCGTTTGTACAGAGTATTATTATTGCTGTTGATAAGATGTTAATGTGGATTAGGGTATCTTAGTGCGGAGAATACGCCTATTGCCGTTTTATTACCGTAAAACATCTAGTAAAAATTAAAAATGTTGACTTTCTTGAATTTTCTGATTAAAGCAAGCATCTAGGCGTCAAAATTCGCCGATTTTATATTAGCACCTTATTAAAAAGTTGTAAGGGTTCGGAGATATAGGTGACGTTACGTCTATTAAAAGATTGATAACGGTATTGCAACGAGTGTATTTTAAACTTTTATTTCAAAAGAGTCCCAACGTTTCGATCTTTACATAGATCCTCATCAGGGGTTAACAAAGAACATTTGAAAACGAAAATGTACAATATGCTTTTTTGACCAACAATTTGATAAATGATAAATAATTATAATTTGGAGGTATTTAGACAAAGTAGTGTCACTATGGGCTTTTGATGATTTCAAAGAAAAAATCATTCCAGTATCCAGGAAGGAATTTCTTGGCTAATTCAGTCTTCCTGTTCATCAACGGTTTTTTATCTCGTTGTGCCTTTTGAATGAAGAGGGACTCTTTAATTAGGCGTTGGTACTGCCGACGTTCCGGACAGATTATTTTTGCTTCATTCCACATGATATCATGCGTTGTATTATGGTCATCTTTATTGTTCCAAAAGTGTTCTGAGATGGCGGATCTGTCGTCGGCAGTTCGCGTTGAGTTTTTATGTTCTTTTAAACGTTGGTTAAAATCCCGACCCGTCTGTCCAATGTACGTATGTCCACATGTGCAATCTATTTGGTACACTCCACAATTTGAACATTTGGGAACATCTTTATGACTACTAATCAGTTCCGACATTCTTTGGGATGGGATGTATCCGAGTGGGTTGCCCATGTGCCTAGTTATAATTCTCCCCACGTCCTCGGTAAGTCCTTGTACATAAGGAAGAATAGAGCGTGGTAAATCCTCCGATGCAGGCTTGTGGTCATTGTTGAAATTATCAATAACTCTTTTAGTCTGCTTCCGCACCCATTTTCTAGGATATCCATTTTTGGTCACCAGTACGTTTTCAATGTGCTTCAGTTCTTCGTCCAAGAATTCATCACTACAGATTTTTAATGCACGTTGAACTAAAGTATTTACCACAGTGATCTTGTGAGCACGGGGATGGACTGATTCCCAATCCAAATATTTGTCTGTGTGTGTTGGTTTTCTGTAAACTTTGAATTTCAGACTGCCATCACGTTGTTTCATCACCAACACATCAAGGAAGGGGATAGAATTGTTCGTTTCCATTTCAAATGTGAATTACACATTTTTGTGAAACGAGTTCAGCAATGAATGCAACCTTGAAACCTGTCTGCTTCGAAGAATTGCAAAGATGTCGTCCACGAACCTGCAATAGAACTTGATATTATTGTTATTTGATACAAGTTTTTGCTCCGTTTTCTCCATGAAAATGTCGGCTGCAATCGTTGATAACGGACATCCCATTGCTACTCCATCTACTTGTTCGTAAAATAAATCACGCCACTTGAAATAGGTACAAGTAAGACAAATCTCCATTCCTTTGATTATGTCATCTATGGTGAGTCCAGTCCTACTGGATAACGTTGGGTCCTTTGCTAGCATTTCTCTGGTGTATTCCAGCGTTTCGCGTATAGGAACGTTGGTGAACAAGTTTGTGGCATCATATGAGATTAATGTCTCCCCAGGCTTCAGTCTTATATTGCGTACTTTGTCAACAAAATCTGCCGAGGGAGACGAGATGCATACCAGTAGCTTCGGTAGCCCTGCACTTTACTCGATGGCCGTAACTATGGCCAATCGGTAACTACAAAGGGGGGTCCAAGCTACATGCAATATTAACTACAAGTGGTTACGGAGCGCTACCAAAAAAAGACGAAAAAATGCAAAAAAAATTCTTTTTGGAATATAAGATGTGTAAAATGCATGACAAATTAAATTGAAGTAACTGTTCAAAAAAACGCATTGTTTTCATCTTTGTACGTAAACAATTGGCAAACAATGAAAGCAACTCTTTTAGAGCAAATACTACTGCAAATTTTGTTTTCAAACTCTACAGTATTCATACATAATTTTAGACAGGCAGGATCATAACGTGCAGCCAATATGATGCTTGGCACAGGTTATGATTTTGGACAATTTGTTTTCTTTGAAAACAAGGACTATTATTTTGTCATTTGCTCAGATATACTTGATGCTAAACCATTTTTGTTTGCAATATTAGCAAACGCCTACCATATTCTTGTGTGGGATTTCAAAGCAGCACTTGCAATGGGTACAATTATGGCGCATATGTTCACACAGCAGAAACTCGCGTTAAAATTGGTCATTTAAGGTCCGTTTATACCCCTTTGTTGCTTACTTGAGCAGTCTTATTCTGTTTGAAAAAAAAAGAAATGTCGCTATATAGCATGTGAGTGGGTGTTAATAGGAGTAATTCTTGCTAATGGGTATCGTTGGGAAAATATAAAAACCTTGACAGCTTCTCTAAATCCAAAAAGCTGGAAACGTTTGAGTAGCTGGTCAAAGACAATTTTTCTCTTTATAGCCCGGTCTATCTGGATATCATAGCAGGTATTACATTGGCATTCAAGGCAGTAGAACTACTAAACAGTAGTTTAGTAGTCTACTAGTCAAACGCTAGTTTGTTGCCATTGGTGAACACAACAAAGCCAGCAATTGATAATTATGCACTTGCATCAGCTTACAAATCAGGCAATTTCACAAACCTGGCACATGAGACTTTGGATGAATTTTGCTTCATTAGTCAAGTAAATACAACTTTTTTGGTGTGAATATGTCAAAAGAGTCAAAAGTTACGAGGTCGTCAGTCACAGTGGCAATGTAACTTACAATAGTCAGTAAAGATGGATATTGCCTTTCATTTGTTTAATTTTGTGTCTGGCACAAAAAATTTCGTCTGATTTTAGGTTCGTTGATTAATAAAGATGGAGGCCTGTACAGTCAGACTGATGATCCTTGATTTGTTTAAACTTTGTCTACATCAGCAATAAAGTACAACTGCTTTCGATACTTAGCTACATGTGGGCATGTTGCCTGCTTTATTATTTTATATGCAAAATGTTAGCTGGAAAGCAACAACAAAGGTAAATTTGAAATAAGTAAAACAAACGATTTTTTACGATGTAAAATAATTGATTCTGATATTGTCCTTATAAGAGCCATTAAATATAAGTAAATACATAGTTATCATGGTATAACATGCATTTGTCATTAAACGAGACACCATATATATTCCTTAAGAGCTTAAACTGCACTAAACACCAAAAGGAAAATGTAACGGATGACCGCATGTTCTCTCACTAAATGCTTTTGACTATTTGTTATTATCAACTAAGATAACATCACATTTCATTTCGTTCGACTTGTATCTTATTTCTGTTTTTAAACCAATTTACGCTATTTTTTTACATAAATGATTAAAAATGGTTCATAAACAATTTAACTGTATTTTAAAATATAAAGTGTATAAACTAACACCAGTAAAACAAAAACAAGAGTAAAATCGAATACATTATTTTATATTTTGCACATAGTTTAATTAAGCAAATTGTTCATAAAAGTAGATATTACTTCATCGATACAAGTTTGGTCACAAGCATCCTCATCTTTTTTATGAATTAAGTTGTAGTCATCGCCTTGAAGTCCAAGTATGTACCCACAAAGCGTTTTTTTAAAAAGTGGGAGGGATAAATTTCCAACCGTAAGGATCTCTGGAAATTTTAACCATTCATATATACAGTTAAACTTAAAGGTTCGTTTACCCCAGTTACTATTATATCATATTGCAGGTATTTTACCTGTATTAATTCTAGTAGAGCCTAATGTAATACTTGAAAAGTCAACATATCGAACTCAATCTTTAAAGTTAGCGTGCCCATCAGCCTTGCAATTCGATAAATGCTGCCAGCAAATTAGCGTTTATATATACCACAAAACAGACAAAATAAATATATTCAGACGTGGGCTGTTTCAATAACGACCAAAGCAGAAGTCAGCGAGCCAAATAACAAACGCACCATAAAATAGAAATTTTTAATTATTTTTTCCTATAATAGAGACGTAAGGATAAAACACTATCGGTAGTATAACAAACAATAGAGTAGATATAGTCGGTACGCGTAGCTTTGTAATTGTTCCCAACGAGCTATAGGAAAACATCATGTGTCTCATGCTCTGAAGAGACCGTCGTAACAATTTCCTATCCCTATAACTACAATTAATTAATGATGCACAACTTACCATCCATCTTGCTTTTAGTCTAATACTTTCTTCACTTGTTTTAACAACAAGAAAAAATAACAAAAATACAACTGTTGATTTCAATAAAGCAAAAAATGGAAAAACTATATAAATATGCCAGGGAATTATTCCCGGCAATACAATGGACACAGTACAGCACAATATTATTAAGTAAAACATCAAACACATGCAACAGGTTAGTAATGGGGATAAAAAATCATCCGTTATAATAAAAATTATTTGCAATTGTTTCCAGAAAAGCAAACCAGTTGGAGAAACAGCCAACGTTTCAAGAATTTCAATGCAGTTGCTAATTGACCTAAAAAATGCTAGTGCGTATATAGAATACGTGCGAAATAGAGTACAACCTTCAATAATACACAAAGTTATTGCAACCATACGAAATACAATCACACACACTTTGAGACTGATGCTTTCTGGTTCAAGGGTTATCACTCTGTTGAACATAATTGATGTAACGTCAATTCCAAGATATATTGAAGATATTGGAAGAAAACCAGGAATAATAGTAAAGGAAATCACAACAGCAAATGCAGCAATGCCCATCCAATCAAATTTATCATTATCCAACATAAAATTAAATCCTGACGTGTTTGATTTTTTTCTTAATTTACGGCACCTTAAATTGCAAAGAATCATGGTCTCAAATTCAAAGAGTTTGTTCAGCCAGGGCACCACCGAGTTGTGTTTTAACCACTCATTATAAAATATAGTTAGAATGAGAATACCATAAGAAAGTTGAATATATGTACACAAAATTGAAAACACTTGGTAATAAACTGGGTGATAAAGAGCGTCCAGTAAAACGTAAATGCTGGCAGGAACTAATATTCCCCCAACTGCAATAAGGTTTACAAAATATGTTAGAAATTTGTGCGGCCAAAAGCAGGTTTCGATTTCAAATTGTTTAGAAACGTGATTCCAGGTTATGAAAGACCGATAGCGGTACACTTTATCGGTTACTTTTTGGTTTAAGCCTAAACTTCGATACATTAAATTGGAAGGCATTTTGAATTCAGGTAAACCTCTTACCCTGAGTTTGCGGCACCCTTATTTGCTGTACGTTTTGTACCAAATAATATGTATCCTTTAATGTATGCCAATACCAAGAGTTAACTCGGGACCAGACAGTCTCAACAAATAAACTTAGAAACTAATGGGCTAGACCGCCTCGAACTTCTTAAGATTTTTGTAAGTGTTTGTTGTGTCATTTGAGAATTTGGAGAAATCTAATTTCGGAATGTTTTGAACTTTCACAAATAAAATAAAGATTAATTTTCAAAAAATACTTAATTTGGTTTAGTTTTTTCAAGGTTTTGAAATAATACCATTGATTTTTATGAAGTATACGTTTAGTTGTGAAAAGTCTAGTTCGGTGGCTCATATATATACCAAAAAAATTATGCGATCCATCACGAGCTTTGAAGCAGTTTGAGCTTTCTTTGCATACTGACAGCAGCTCTAATGTCTTATTCGTAAGTTTAAAAAGATATTTCTATCCTGTGGCGTACGTAACTCTACCAAGTTTACCATTATATGGTATTTTTAATCTTATCTTTTTTTAGCCTAAAGTAAACATGTTTTTTTACAAAAACAAGTGTGCGACAGTGGAACTGTACGTTAAAACTGGGCAGGGATGGCTTGCCTTTTGATGTTTTACTTTGGAATTTTACCTTCTTTTTACAGCAAATTTTATGTCAAAGCTTTTTTTAGCTTGTTTAAAATTGACTAATTGATTTTGTTTTACCACAAAGTAACCTAGAATGTGGTACATGTACGATGAAAAACAATACTTTATAAAGCAAAGGCTTTGTAAGGATAATAGTCTAATTGTATCGTATTGACGCACTGTTTTTTGTAAAAAATCAATGTTTACTTTAAGCTAAAAAGATTCTCATAAAATTGCTGTAACATGTTTACCGTAGAACTTTGCGAAAGTTGAACAAATTAAAGTGAGTTTACGAATTTGATATTTGTCTTATTTGTTAGAGTTAAAACATTCGGAAACTAGGGATTTCTGCGAATTCTCAAAAGACGCGGAACACACAAAAAGCCGAAGCGACATAGCACAGTGGTTATAATTACTATACTTACTGAGGTTGGCACGTCTCAAGTATGATTCTGGGTATCGGCATACAATAAACGAATAAATCTTTGGTAAAACAGTACAGTAGAAATAATTGTTATGAAGTCAGTATTACAGTTTTGACTTTTGAACTTTTATTTACTGCTATTCTTCTGCATTAATTCAAATGTTATTTTTCAAAAGAGGATTTTAATTTTAATGGTCGTATATCTATTTTGTCGTCTTCGAACACTTTACAAAAACAATACCTAGCTCGTATTTTTCAGTATGTTTAAATTGATTAATTGATTACGCTATAGCCACAACATCTTAATGTGATTCTTACTGTGTAGAAGCATTGCTAAGCACATACACGAAAGCAGTATATTGACTAAGAAATTTCCATAATATATGGATCCACTTCTATTCCCTTCTTGTTTTTTAACCAACTCATGTTATTGTGTAAAAAATCAATCGCCTCTTGAAGCCTAGATAAAATTATTCTAAAAATATTTTCATTTTTAGTAGTTTAACTTGTTTATTCAATGATGCCAAATTTGATAGCAACAGGACAGGAATAGTTTTTTCTATTAAATATAATATGAGTTGACGTCAGTATGTGAGCAGTGCTCAAAAGGCTTCAAACTCAAATTGTACCCTCTCTTGTGATGAAATATGTAAAAAAAAATCTCGATGAATAAATGAACTGAACTAGAAATTCTACAACTAAACGCATTCTTTATAAAAACCAATATTATTATTCTCAAACACCTTGCAAAAATTACACAAATTAGTGCTTAGTTTAAACCTTAGTCTTATTTGTGAGGCTTTCAAACATTCGGAGACTAGATTTCTGCAAATTCTCAAAAACCAAAGAAAGCACTTGTTGAAACTGTAGGAAGGCCAGGGCGACAAAATGCCCTCCAATCTAATGTATAGAAGTTTAGACTTAAACCAAAAAGTAACCAATAAAGTGTACCGTTATCGTTCCTTCATATTCTGGAATCCGGTTTCTAAACAATTTGATATCGAAAAAAACTTTTGGCCCCACATGTTCATGACATATTTGGTAAACCTTGTCGTAGTTGGGGGAATATTAACACCTGCTTGCATTTACGTCTTGCTGGACGCACTTTATCATCCAGTTTATTACCAAGTGTTCCCAGTTTTATGTACATGCCTTGAGATATCCTATGGTCTTCTCATTCTAACAATCTTTTATAACCAGTGCCTAAAACATAAGTCTGTGGTTCCATGGTACAACAAACTGTTTAGGTTTGAGACCATGGTTTAGCGAAATTTAAAATGGCACAATTATAGCAAAATATCACACAATTCGATACTAAATTTTCTGATGGATAATGGCAAACCTGACTGGATGGGTGTGGCTGCTTTTACACTTGTCATTTGCTTTAGCGTTCTACCTAGTTTTCTTCCAATACCTGCTATATATCTTGGACTTGACGCTATATCAATACTATTCAACAGAGTTGCATCAAGAAGCGTATATTTATAATACACTACCCTGGTTACCCGGCATAAGGAGAGTCGTTGAGTGGGGACGGGGAAAAAACACGGGACGGCGGTAGACCTGTACTCGGGGCGTTGTCATGTCCCTCCAGCACATTTTTAAAAATTCACTCCAGCACCCTGTTTTGTTTCCCAATGTAACCAAATTCACCAGTGGTGACGATTAAAGTTGAGTAGTATGAGAGAATGGTGCTTGGGTACCTTTTTCATGCTAATGAAATACACATTTCACTTAAATCATGAGAAACAAGTATTTTTACATGAAAATTGAATGAACTCTTGCTGGTACTACTCTATGTTACAAAAAACCATACCATTTAAAGTTGATAAAGGTGTCATTGTTGCAGCAAGTCCTTATTGCATATTTCAATTTCTTGATATTTTATTGTAAGGCTAATAGATAATAAGACGTCAAAGCTTGGGTCATGCTTTTAATTGCAATCATCAACATTGATAAAAAAGACAAGAAAAATGTTGTTATGACCCTATATACTATTAAAAGTTGATATATTATTGTTGCAGCAATTCTAAAATGTATGTACCAAATAAATTATTTATTTTTATTTGATTTTATTAATTTGTTATTCTTTATTTGATTTTATTAATTTGTTATTCTTCATTTGATTTTATTAATTTGTTATTCTTTATTTGATTTTATTAATTTGTTATTCTTTATTTGATTTTATTAATTTGTTATTCTTCATTTGATTTTATTAATTTGTTATTCTTTATTTGATTTTATTAATTTGTTATTCTTTATTTGATTTTATTAATTTGTTATTCTTTATCTGATTTCATAAATTTGTTATTCTTTATTTGATTTTATTAATTTGTTATTCTTTATTTGATTTTATTAATTTGTTATTCTTTATCTGATTTCATTAATTTGTTATTCTTTATTTGATTTTATTAATTTGTTATTCTTTATTTGATTTTATTAATTTGTTATTCTTTATTTGATTTTATTAATTTGTTATTCTTTATTTGATTTTAATATTTTGTTATTTTTATTTGATTTTATTAATTGTTATATTTTATATGATTTTATTAATTTGTTATTTTTCATTTGGTTTTATTATTTTGGTATTTTTTATTTGATTTTATTATTATAGTCCAGTTTGAGTGTATTGTCGCATACGTAGCCGCGCAGAGTAACCGCTTCAGCGATTTCTACAAAACTGCGCAGTTAATCTGGCCCAAACCCATAGAGTAGTTTGTCAGTAGATGACAAATAATTTATTTGGTACATACATTTTAGAATTGCTGCAACAATAATATATCAACTTTTAATAGTATATAGGGTCATAACAACATTTTTCTTGTCTTTTTTATCAATGTTGATGATTGCAATTAAAAGCATGACCCAAGCTTTGACGTCTTATTATCTATTAGCCTTACAATAAAATATCAAGAAATTGAAATATGCAATAAGGACTTGCTGCAACAATGACACCTTTATCAACTTTAAATGGTATGGTTTTTTGTAACATAGAGTAGTACCAGCAAGAGTTCATTCAATTTTCATGTAAAAATACTTGTTTCTCATGATTTAAGTGAAATGTGTATTTCATTAGCATGAAAAAGGTACCCAAGCACCATTCTCTCATACTACTCAACTTTAATCGTCACCACTGGTGAATTTGGTTACATTGGGAAACAAAACAGGGTGCTGGAGTGAATTTTTAAAAATGTGCTGGAGGGACATGACAACGCCCCGAGTACAGGTCTACCGCCGTCCCGTGTTTTTTCCCCGTCCCCACTCAACGACTCTCCTTATGCCGGGTAACCAGGGTAGTGTATTATAAATATACGCTTCTTGAGTTGCATCATTAGAAGCAAAAAGCACGCTTTTCAAAATAGGTGTGATTTTATTTCGTGTGGTCATAGCAACTTTATGCATAGTCGAAGGTTGTACTCAATTTCGCACGTTTTCTTTATACGGACTAGCAGTTTTAAAGTCAATTAGCAATTGCGTTCAAGGTTTTGAACAGTTAGTTCCTTCACATGAAAGTTTGATTTACTGGAATCAATTGCAACTAATTTTTGTTGTTATAGATGATTTTACATCGCCATTAATAACGAGTTGCATGGGGGTGCTGTTTTATCTAATAATTGCATGCTGCACCGTGTCTATTGTGCTACCTGGTAAAATTCCATGGCATATTTATATAGTTTTTCCGTTATTTGTCGTGTTATAAACAATGATTGTATTCCTACTGTTTTACCTTGTTGTTAAAACAAGCGAAGAAAGTATTAGACTAAAGGCAAAGTGGATGAAGAGTTGTGCAGCATTAAACAATTGCAGCAGTAGAAACGGGAAAATGTTGCGAAGATCCGTTCAAAGCATGAGACACATGATATTTACGTATAGTTCATTAGGAAAAATTACCAAAGCAACGCGTACGGACTACATATACTCCTTAGTTTGCTATACTGCTAATAGTATTTTATCATTGCGTCCATATTTTAGAAGAGGTAAATAAAAATATACTTTGTTAGTATGGTAATTACTGGAACAAAGGTATTTGCTTTTGCTGGTTTTATGGTAATTTTATGTGCTGTCTATGATAATTTGCTGGCTATGTTGATCAATTACAAGGCCAAAGGGCACAAGGATTTAAAAAACTTTTCAAACTCTTTATGACTTGTGATGCATGCGTGTATGTGGAATGCAAATAATCCCACATAAAACAAAGTATGTTATAAGTATGTATTGCCGCTAATGTTTACTATTTTAAATTACGAACGCATAGCATATTAAAGATGAAAGTTTTTTCTAGAGTTGCTTTTAAAGCATGTTCATACATAGTACATACTATCTTAAATTTTAGTGCTAAACATTCATTGGATCTCACAAAGTTTTTGTTCAATTCAAACGCCAACAACATGTAGCATCGTTAATTTTGCCCCAATATGGATTTTTACAAATAGTTTCAAATAAGCAATACAACATATTTTAAGGAATATAATTGTATTAATTTTTAAATCCCAACTGTGTTACCAAAATGGCGGTATTTTACTTTTGTGCTTTACGGTTAAGAAGGTACATTTTAAGTTCGTAAGTCAAACTGATTTCTCCTGGCAGAGGCTAGGTACACGTATAGTAAATACATTGTGTGCCTAATAATAATGTCCAATATGTAATTTTTGTCTTGCTTAACTGTGGGTGCTTTCAAAGTTTAATATATTCTATATTCAAGCTAATATCGCTCTTCTCCGTATGTATACTAAACCAAGTCATGTTTACGCTTGTTTTAAATTGAAGTTTATACTTTACTTTTTAGCTTTTTTTCACAGTTGTTTGATTGGGACGTAGAATTATAGTTTTTCCTGTTCTAGGTACTAGTGCGGACAATAACGTTTTCGAAATATTTTTAGTACGACAAAATGTCTTTTTGTAATATTTTTAGCAACCATTCAACAATACACAAAGCCTCTATTTATGTTTTTTCTATTCTCGTAAAAGAAACAACAGATCGCACATGTCAGCCCAATCAAAAGAAGCAAAAAATTATCAGGGTGTTCCCGTATATACATGCATTTATTGGCGGTGGCGTAGAATGTACCTTTGATACGTTAAATGTTTGCAATAACACTAACCACTAATTCAAAATACCTGATTGTTGGTGCCATTTGATTCCTCCGTACATTTGTGGCACTCCGCGACCATTAACATCGATCCCGATTGTCGTCTAAAAAATTATTTTCCAATATAAATGAGGTGCGTTATGTATGAGTGTAAACGTTTCACCGTTTGTAAGCAACGTCAAGCGGTAGTATAACTTCAGAACCATTACAAGCCTGAATGTCTTCTAAAATCCACAGACGTTTCTCTTCTTGATACTTTGAGAATAAGTCTTGTTGAAACTTTTTCAAGTTTTTTCATATAATAGTCATATGACAAGTACCCTGCATCGATTACATGCATTAACCATTTAACTTGCACCTTTAACCATTTAACCTTTCACTTGCACAAAAAAGAAAATTTAATTAACATGCAAACTAGAAATACTTTTGCAACACGTACAAATAATTGCTTGTTTTGCTCGAGAATTCCAGGTCTGCAAATTGATTTTTAAATGCCTGAATTTTCACAAATTTGTCGCATCCCAAACATTTTTCAGAGTATCATAAAAAGGAGGTTTTTGTTGGGTGTATTAAATTGTAAACATTGTTGTGTTTATACGCACCGCAAAGTACTATCGCAGATAACATTACTGCTGCACTCATGCATCGCAATGGGTGACTACGTATTACTTGGCTTGAAAATGAACCCCCTTGTTCCAGCAGTAGCTTAATAAGTGGAAAAATATTCCTTAATTCGAACGCTATTGTTTTGGATTCACAAAACAGATTTGTTTGCACCAAAAGAGAACAGTAAGGGTCGCGCAAAAATGTCATACTAGATGCGTCGTTGTGGCAAGCAAATAAATAAAAGATGTAAGTAAAAGACAAAAAATGTAAGCTTTAATGCCTTCATTTTTGAATCCGTAAGGTAAAGTCAACATTTATAAAAGAGGATGGGAAAAAATATTATTAGTTTAGCTGTAGTGCAGAACAACAATGAACCATCTAATTTCACTTTAAACTCAAGACAACGGCAACCTTATATTTGTATATATTTTTTTATTTTACAGAAGAGATTCTATTCTGCTATTGCCTAGCAGATGTAATTAGTAAAATATAAGTACAAAATATTATAGTTCTGTTGACAATACATAGGGTGACCGGCACTTTCATCGCCGTATTTTTATCGCGGTAACTTTATCGCCGACATTTTTATCGCGGGAAGTTTATCGCCTGGGAAGATTATCGCGGTAACTTTATCGCGCAGTAAGTTTATCGCCAGGTATTTTTATCGCCGGAACTTTATCGCGGAGCATCATTATCGCCGAGCAATATTATCGCCAAGTAATATTATCGCCAAGCTGTATTTTTGCTAAGCAGCAATATTATAAGCAAAATTTCCGCCAAACAAAGAATCAATGATTAGTAATATAACATGGAATTCTTTTGATGTACAAAATTAAGAATCAGTGTGACTGTGTTCTTGTTTTAAAGATTAAACATTAGTTTGGAATTTGTACTCATGAAATGCACAATGGCAGAATGGCAATTGCTTGGAGAAAATTGCATAAGATTTAAAACAATACGATCCATGTAACCATCGCGTCTCATTTTCTTGTGGAGATGGATATTCAACAAAATTACCGAACCATTCTGCTCTGGATTAAAATTTCAGACTTCAACAAGTTTAGTATCAGAAACCAATTCTTTTACCCAAAAGCACACCTTGTTTTGCTTTGAGGGCTGACGCGTAATACTTTGGTTTTACGAAAAAATAGCGATGTGAAAATTATAGTTGCTGACGTTATATTTAAGTACTCCATGGATGAGTCGCTGACGTCATTTTAATAATTATTTCGAGTATCTTGTGATTTAGCAATAAAATTCGCAATGATTTCAAACTTACAGGAAGCAGGACATGTAACCAAATAAAGTACATGAAAATTGGCTTACCTATCTTGAGTAACATTTTGTTTATAATTTGTTTCATTTACTGCGTTAGGTCTACGACAAAGGTGATGCTTCTTTGCTAATGTTTGGTCCTCCTGCTTACCAAGTAGTGCATGGAATTTAAACGTTACAATGGCAACCAGGCATATACCTACCCCAAAATAACTATCCATAAAGTATGTGGACGCATATTTGGCTTCAAATTATATTTGGCATACAGCAATTTTGTTTGGCGATAATATTCCTTGGATATAATAATGCTTAGCGATAATATTCCTTGGAGATAATATTGCTTGGCGATAATATTGCTCGGCGATAATGATGCTCCGCGATAAAGTTCCGGCGATAAAAATACCTGGCGATAATGTTACCGCGATAATCTTACCAGGCGATAAACTTCCCGCGATAAATATGTCGGCGATAAAGTTACCGCGATAAAAATACCGGCGATCTATATTCCGGGAATCATACATAGTGACAAGGATAAAAATCATTTACAAGTGTCCGCAATGCTTACTTCAATGTTAACGCTCTAGTCTTATTCAAGAAAGGACCTTATTCAAGTTCTCACTGCACTGGGCCCCTGCCTTAACGTTTCAACTACAAGCAGAATGATTACAATTCATAACTCATTCGAAAGAGCAACTCAAGCACTATTATGCCACTGTCCAGTTGTGTCCCGATTTGCTTGCGCATGGTCCGATTTTTGCAAAAATCCACTTCACCAGACATTACTATGCTATATGAAAACCTCATATTTTTGCAAAAATCGGACCATTCGCAAGCAAATCGGGACAAACCTGTTGTGTGGCCTAATAGTGCTTGAGTTGTTCTTTTGAATGGGCTATTATTTGTAACCATTCTACTTGTTACGAAGATACTAGGTTTTTATATAGCATGGTAATGTCTATTGAAGTGGATTTTCGCAAAATATTTTTGCAAAAATCGGACCATGCGCAAGTGAATCGGGACATAACTGAACTATGGCATAATAATACTTGAGTTGCTCTTTCGAATGAGCTATAAATTGCAGTGTGGACGTGTGCCCATTACCCACGGGTTGGGTGACCCAGTAAAACCCGGGTTTTTGGGTACCCAGCCCACCTTGTCTTGAGAGTGGGTTTCGGGTAAAAGTGGGTTTTTAAAATTTTGTTCTTGAAAACTACTATTTTTGTAAATAATTGTCCTTTTTGCTGCATACAATATCAAAATTTTCCAAAATATTCATAGTTTTTGCATTCCATAATCATTTATTACCTGATATTTTTAATGAGCTACTGCCTTTTGGGGCGCCAAATTCTTGGCGGGTGCAGATTTTATTGGATGATATTGTAATACCCACCCATACCCAGAAATACCCACTTTTACCCAAAAACCCGGATAAACCCGGCTGGGTTGGGTTTTTGTCAAAAACCCGCGGGTTTCGTCCACTCTGATAAATTGTAACCATTCTGCTTGTAGTTGAAAAGTTAAGGCAGGTGCCCAGTGCAGTGAGAACTTGAATATGGCCCTTTGATATTCTGTACTTGAACTTTCTACAACACAAAATCCAAGAACATTTCCTGTGTTAGTTTTGGGAGGAGTATTATTCCACCAGCCTTCCTTCAAAAAGCATGTAGCTGCTGCTCATATTTTGGAGAAGAGGAGCAAAAAAATACAAGGTACTTGTTCAAAATTAAATAATGAGTTTCTCTCTTTCTCTCGTTAAGAAATGACGTTCTTATTCTTGCTGAAAACTTTCTTGAATGATTTTTTACTTCAAAATAATTTTTACAGCACATGTAGTTATGACTGACTGAGAAATTGGATTTTACTGATCATTAGTGGATTTGACTTTGGCGAGTGTAAAAAATGTAGGTAATGAATGATGTAATTTTTTGCAAGGTAGTCCCTGTCATATTGTCAATAACTCTGTTAGCGAACAAGTCTTTTTACATTTTCATTTTAATTCTCAACAATAATGCATAATATGCAAGATTGAATATAAATAGCATTTTTGATTTACGTAAACCATTATAATAGTCTGATTTTTTAAAATTGACAGACAAGCTTCGGGCACTGGCTTCCAAATTTTGACCCAACTGTTTCCACTCATCAGTTACTTTATAATCCGAGGCTTAAGTGGCTAGTTAGGGCTAAATTTGTGGTACTTTACTGCAGTATAACCACCGATCTGACTAGTCAATGGTGGAACAAATACTTGGAAATGTTTGACTCAGCAACATGGATTGTTTTATTATTTGCACTGATGACTCTTTGTTATGTTTACAAGTCCTTATAACCAACAATGTATTTAGCTTGCTTGCTAATAGGTAATTCAATTTTTCCAACTAAGCGTGTACAAAATGTTACAGCTGCTTACCTAATTTGTGTACTCTTTCTGACTTGTATCTATACTGCAGAATTTTCTACGGACCATTTGTCCGCCTACTTGCCGTCAAGTTTGCCAGAGCTGTTTAAGTTGTGTTATAAATTTCCAGTGGTAGCTCACGATTAAAGTTTAGTTGAAACAGCAACATTCTCAGAGTTTCAAAGTAGGTTTACGCAGCAATTTGCATCAGCAACTTTCAGACAAGTGTTTGCTTTTATTCAACCATATAAAGTAAATAAATCAAGTGAGCTTTTGCAATATCTTGAAAATTCAGGTAGAAAGCAGGTACTGAGTTTTTCAAATGTTGGACAACCAATAATTGGTGTTTTACCCTTACTTGCTAAGATTCTTTGGCTTTCAAATAAGGTGGTTGTGGAGAATAAATACTTGTTCATTGCTTTTCCGGATAGATTTCTCTCTACATTTGGTATTGGTTATTTGGTGTGGGGTCCTGGATCGTTTAAGTTTAACAAAAAGTTAGCTGGATTTCCGGATACGTTTCAGAACATTCTTATGCAAATAGAAGCAACACGTGACGGTACAAAATGGATACCCTTTATGGCCAGCGTAGCAGTTCCAATAGCAATTAAAATGAAATCTCCATTTGGTTTAGTTTGTATACTTCATATTAGCATGGGCTGCTTTACTTTATTCTGTGTTATGCTTTGTAGAGTTTGTGAAATTTTTATATTTTTCGTAACATGCAGATGGAATTATGGTGACACACGTTTGTCGAGTTTGGATAGAAAACTGAAAGTTTGTTTCACTCGATGCAGAAAATATGTTCAAAAGTTTACCATTTTCAAACCTGTTTAATGTTTAAATACTTTCACCTAAAGGGTCATATTCGTACCTTATGGAGACTGGCCCAAGTTGCTCCACAATGAGACCTATACCATTCGAAAGCTGTTGACGAGTTGACTAAAAGTGTTGTTGATGCAAAATATATGGCACAGTATTTCAGCAAAAAATAAAAGCTCAAATGCATGACAAATTGCACATGAATAGATCGATTGTGACTTGCTAAGCAAGTTTTACACAGTAAACCACCCTTCGTAAAGTTGGCAACATTACCTTTTAATTTTAATAAACTATTTTATGAGCAAATACGACATATAATACCCAATGACGTTGGTGTTCTCTGTACAAGTTACTGGGTAAAGAGTTCTTATTTTTTGGCTTTGAAATGCAGCATAAATTTATCAGTATAAAAGATAATTGAAAATATGCGTTTTTATAAATGCAAATAATCATAATTTTTAGTGCTCAAGAGATACAAGCGTATTTGGGGTAAAAATAAAGTTTATTCAACATTTCATATAGTACTTTATGATACATAATATTTAATTTTTTATAAGTTTTATAAGAGAGATTAACAAAATTAGCGTATGCTCACTTATTTCTAACTCCTGAAGAAAGAAAATTTACTAATTTTTTTTTGATTCAGCCAGACACTCTTTCCGATTGTAAGTAATGTCAAACCTATGAGTTTTAAGCCAATCAGGGGAAGTTAAATCAACAAAGTCAACACCTTCTTTAAAGTTATCAACCGATTCTGAAATCTTAACTTGTTTCATCAGAGGCAACAATGTCCAAATGTTAGACTCTAAAAGCTGATGAGTATAGCCCAATAACTGAAGCTGTTGAGCCTCTGCAGCAACTACAACACAATTCTCTTCAAGTTGCCTTAGAATAATAAATTGTAAATCCAAATTAAGAACCTCCAAACTATCTTTCAAATGTAGCAAGAAATCCAGACAAACAAAGTTCTTTACTGCAAGGGACAATTTCTTTAATTTAGGAAGATCTACGTTTATAGACTCAGTTAACTTCATAATCGGGACTTGATTTTCAGAGAAACAGAATGCAGGTTTGTCCAACGTAAGTTCAGTGAACGTTGGTTTCCAATTAGTTTCCATCAACGAAAGTAGTCTGCGCAGATGATTTTCTAAATCTTCAATCCTATGCTCATCATCGTATTTCGGTTTCAGCTTAAGCCTGCTGAGTGGACCAGTTAGTCGCAGTTTTTCAAGAAACTCAAATTCCAAAGCGTTGTCGTAGCAAGCTATAAACTCAATCTGTTCGAGCCCAGGAAGCTCAATTGATCCAGGATAGGGAATACCCTCTTCATCGAATCCTTCCACGCCATCAATAGTAATACGTTTTAAGAATTTACACTTGATAAGAAGTTCAATTTTTACTTTTGCTGGCACTCTAAGAAGATGTAGAATACGAAGGTTTTGCAGTGGGTCCAAATCCATGGCATGTAGCATACGTTTTTTCTTCTCTTTTTGCTCCACAAACTCCAGCTTTAAAGCTTGCAAGTTACTCATGTGTTTTAGTTGTGATACCTCACTAACAAAGTAGAAGTTGGGATCATCAGATTTGGCTCTGAAGCATAGCATGTAACACGTCCAAATATGACGTCCATACACCTGAACTACAGCAAACGGATCAACGACCGACCATTCCATTTCATTTTCTCTGACAAAGTTCAACGAAACTGTATGAGCAATAAATGGGTTGTCCCATCCAATTCCGATTCCACGTTTTCGCGAAATAGAAAAAAAGTGAATGAAGAATGCTTCCCAATCCGAACCAAACCTTCCAAACCGATTAACAAACCAGTCCTTTTGAAAATCGATTTTATCCAGAGGAATGGTTGCATAAATGTTTTCGACTGCCGCACATAAAGCTTTACAGACACAGCGCAGATTAAGTATTGTACTTGGATTTAAACCGATGGGTTTGTTGGTTTTTTCCTTCTGGATTAATATTTTTAAAACTTTTGAAAGTTGAGAAATCATCCTTCTTTCCATTAGAATATTGCAAAAGAAGATAGAGGCGTAACTTAAATGTTCCATGGTTCCAGGGTCAGCTAAATTGCCCAAAACCATTTACCATATCTGCCAAAAGAAAAAAACAATTTGTAAAGGCTCAATCGCTACCAATTTTGCTAGATAACTTTTTAGATACTTTCCTCAGCAGGAAATAAGTCTAAAAGATGTGTCTTGTCTTGTTCCACATGAAGAGAGGCACATTTTACTTGAACAGCTTCTTGGTCACCAGCACAATTTTTGGATCCAGTAGACGCAGTTATCGCAATGAATTCATCCTCTTGTTCATTCTCTGAGAAACGGGTGATACTTTGTTTTGAAGCCATTACTAAACCAAGTGGACAGGAAACTGACAAAACAAAAATTCCGCTTTATTAACGCCATTCAACATGCCTGAAAGCCTGAAAGTTGCTTGAAAAGGTTTGACCATATCACTCTTACCTTTTGTCCGATTTGAACTACTTTCCTCTTTCAAATGCGTGAAAGAAATGCCAAATAAATGTTATTTCTAATATGCGGTACTGCTTATATTATACAGATTGTACAAAGTAGTAAATATTAAATACAAGGACGCCAATGGAAAGATAAGGCAAATAGGTAAGTGGGGCGGCATGTAAAATGATAAACGTCGTATAAAAAATAAAGATATTTTGAACCAACACCACAGCCTTATCTCTATATCTATTACATGTGATAGCAACAACACGAATTATTAATTAAAATCTGCATTCATATTTTATGAGTTACTTGGAATTTTGGACCTTGGTATTGCATTGCTTCAACGTTTTTCCAAATTGTTCTCTTTTCCTTATCGGCATTTCGTATCGCTGACATAGTTTTGCATCGTATGTGCTGACGTGCCTAACGCAGACCTATGTATTAGATAAAATTGCCAGATGTAATTGAATGACAAGATAAGAACTGATACACCTGGATTTGCATTACTGACTTTAACATGATTTTGTAATTAATTATCTTCACCGCCGTAGGCTTTAGCTTCAATTTCGTTGCAGATACGTGGAATGAAATAAGCACAATATTTACATACGTTACCTTTTTGTGTTACCATTTTAACAGTTGTTTAGTTAGATACAACGATTTTTTAGTTTCTTAACTGCAAACTTAGCCGATCTTTTACACAATTTCAAAAACTAATCACTGAAAAATACCTTAAGTATTTTAAAACTTTTCTTAAAGTATTTTTATATGAAATTTGAATGAATTTATGAAGTTGATTTGACATTTATAGTTTAGTCTAGTAACTAATCATTATTAACATGTATTCAGACATCAAAAACTACTAAATACTGTAAACTACGATAGAATCCCATAAGTATAACTACACAAAACTATCTGGATGCAATGTTAAAATGAAGCAAACGTTACCGGATTTCTTTCGTTTTCGTTTTCTGTATTTTCTTTTTCACATACAAAAGTGTGTGCAAAATGTGTTTGCTCTTCTTATCTCTTCAAATTTAAGCCGTGTTTTAGTAGGAAAAAAGGGTTCTCAGGTTACCAAACTGCTTTCAAAATGAACTTTTCGTTGTTTTTACAGTTTACAGAGTAGCGTAATATATATATATATATATATATCAGTGCTAAACATTTGCCAAAGTTGGTAAATACCAATGGCGTTCAATAAATTACAATTCATAAAATGTAACGAGCACAATTATTTTATTTTATATAAAATAATGTACATATTGTTGATAGTAGAATTTAGCTTTCCCACTAGGATTAATTATGCTAAACGTTTCAGGTTAAAACACTTTTTTATGCTGGTTATTAGTTTCAATAAATCCAACTTGAATACTTTTATGACTAGACAAGTTTTTAATAGCGTATGTCTCTATTCAATGTAAAGCATATTTCTAACGTGGACAGCTATTGTGAATGTTTGCTTTGACAGCAATTGATCGTTCTTAAAACGTCACGCAACTTTTTCTTGTCACATGAAGCACCTCTTAAGCTTTTCAATTCTCTTTTACAATACGCAACCCAAAACTGCACTTCTAACATCAAAGCTTGTCCCAGGTACAATACAAGCTTATCAAACGGACTAACCTCCAATAATAAAATAGCTAACGCACAACCAGTACCTATTCCCAGCATCATAAATATTATAATTATATTTCCGTTTAACGGTGCGCTTCTTGGGTCTGGATTTGTATCCTCCTGATACTTTGAGTATCTGCTAAACATAAGTGGTAGCCAACTTGAAATGCCTGACTCTCTAAACGCCGCAATTCTTTTAAACACAAATGGGCTTACATAGTTATCCAGTTTTATAAAAACGACTAAAGCCCCCAACATCTGTGTTCCGACGGACATATACGGCCGATTGTTTGAAGTTCCTTCAATAGCAAACTTATTGGATAGATAGTCAGGCAAAACATAAGCTGTTTTCTTGCAGCGCAATAACTCACTCAAGAACAAAGTTGTTTCTCTTTCCCAATATGTTTTGGTTATTGAATTTGTTAAATCTACAAAGTTTGTCAAGTATTTAGCCCTATAAAGAGGTTGTGTAATTTCGATCAAATATGCTAGTAACTTGGTGGAATTAAAGTGAATAGAAGCAAACCTCTTTAACTGTAGCACATTTTTGTATTGGCTTTCCGCGGGATTTTCACCTGTATACAAATAATTAATAACACGAACTTCACTGAAAGCGTTTAAAGAATGAATAAAAAACATAGCTTTCTCATAGCCTTCAACTGTATGATCTGTAACTCGTAATGGTAGCACCTTTTTATCTCGCCATAAACCCCACCTATTTGAATACGAAAACATTCCAAATCGCGTATACAAAGAAACATTGTCCGTCTCCAAATCAATCAAACTCTTGTAGAGAATTGGTTGTCGTGACGTGATCATATTGTAAACATTAGTGTTTTTATACGCGTTGCTTAGAACCAGCCCGCTTAGAATGAACCCAGCAACGATCCACTTTGTCCAATTTCTATTTATCAAGGATGCTGGAAACGGATCGCCTTGTTCAAGTAAAACTTTAAAAAAGTATAACGCGCCATTCATTTTGAGTTTGCGCTTATCATATTTCGAAACTTGAACGGGAATTTCTAGCTTTTGTACAATTAATAGACCAATTGTTATTATAAATATAAACAGCAACGCTAAACACCAAATAAATGTATCAAAGACGTTGACCAGCTCATGAAAAGGAAAGGACTGTGTTCCACGACGTCCACAAGCTACAAACCGTAGTCCGTTATGCTTAGTATGCACAACAATATTGTTAACCCAATGAGGACTAGAATTTGTCAAAATACCAATTCCCACTTTTGTATAAATATTGAATTCCTTTGTATGTCCTTTTCTGTCATATACAGCTTCAGATGACTTGTGAAGACACGCTAGATTCGCTTGATCCGTATTACCAGTTTGATTACCCATCAATTCCAATATTAGTAAAGTCATTGCTTGCGTAAAACGTTGGTTTACATCCTGTTTTGCTGAGTTAAATAACTTTGCATACTTAACATGCAAAGGTTCACATAAATACAGATGGCTTTGAACGTCTACCGAAAATGTGCTATACACCTCTACTAACTCGCCTTCCTCCCAAATCCACTTGTGCCTTGGATATGCCAGTGCCAGATATGTTTTGTCAAATATTTTGCCAAGTTTGGTTACGGGTATGTTGTATGAATACACGTCTTTGGTGACATTGAAGTATTTAAGAAATGGAACAATAATTGCAGCTTTTGTAATTTTAGAAATCGCTTGTGTCACAACTAAATGCACAAATACTCCTGAATAATATCCAACTCGTACTGAAAGTTTAATACGACCAGTTGGTACCAAAATTTTGTTAAGTATCCATTGATGAAGTTGTGCGCCAGAGTGTTGCTCTTGGTTGTCACTAGTTATCAGTAAATTCAGATCAGGTAGAGAGCTTGGAACGTGGTATTTAAGATCATTCCTTACTGTACCGTCTTGTATTAAAACTGCAAAAAGTCATGCCCTGTCCAAATATTTTGCAAAAATATTCCAACGTTCACAGATCCCATCCATGGCCTAGTGACAGCAGAATAAGTTAACGGGTTTATGTAGTAGCAAAATTTTGTGAAATCCGGAAATTGTTGATTTGGTACCAGGTGAACGGAGTTGCAGCTAAAGTTTCGAAGGTGGCAGAAAATTCCGCATTTTTCTAGGAACGAACTTTTTGGAAACCAAACAAATTCAGTATAACCCAAACTGATTTCATTTTCAGCAACAACCTTGCCAAAATATTTCAAAACGGGAACAGGTGTACGAACAATAACTGGATACTTGGTTGCCAATATGTCTGCAAATCCATAGTTTGTTAAAGAAATTAGTGAGCTTTCCGTTGAAAGTGATTCCAAAACGACATTTAAATTTTGAATTTCATGGGGTATTTCGTTTTGGAAATTTTGATTCTGTTGAATTTTATAATTCTTCTGTGGACTAAGTTGATTATATAGTTCAGGTGCCTTTAAAACTTCTTTCAGTGTTGCAAAATAAGGTTCAGAAGCAAAAGTGAATCTAAGAAACAAAGTGAATACAACCACATATATACAAGAATGCATTTTCTGTTTAAATAGGATGCAGACGTTTTTGGCACAAGAAGCTTAACGTAACTGCGGGATATGTGTTATCCTCAGTTTCGGAATAGTTGCCAAAATAATAGCTTTAGTATTGATTTAGCCGCTGATACAGACATTATGAGACAAAGCCAATTTCCATACGAGCTTTCGTGACCACTAATCTACGTTTATTGATTATCGTAAATGAGGTATCGATTTTTATACCTTCTTAACAACGCCATGCTTAAAAAACATGGTGGTCTAATTTTCAATTTGTTAATTTTTTCCTTTTATGTCAAGAAAACCTACAACTTAAATGTTTAAAAATTCAAATTCATCACTTGGTTTACAATGGGGTAACACTACAAGTTTTTCATAAATTGTATTTTTACCGATTTTAGCGTGAACATATTGAACATATACATGAACATATTATGTCAAATTTACACATGTTGTCATAAATATGAAACAGTTAGCTTATTACTGCTTTCTTTGAATACAAATATTAACAGCCAATTATTTCTGTGAAGTAAGCGACGAGCTTGGTTTTCGTATTACAAATTTTGATTTTGCAAGTTTAGCACCCCAAAGCAAATAAAAGCGCTTGGGGAGGCACACACATTGACAACATCACTGTTTGTAACTGTATAAGCGATGTATGTTGAAAGGTGTTAAATGAAATGCAAATGCTTAAGGATTAATATGGTTTTCAACCAAATGCATTATGAATATTTACTCGTTAAAAGAAATGTACCAAAAATGTATTTGCAAATGTCTCTATGTAAGTTTGTAAAAAGCCGACTGGAATTTGGGTAACAAAGCAGAAGGACGGAAGGAAGGCACGTTTTTTTCTCGTGGTCATTAACTTCAGAAAACAATGAACCTTCAAGTCACGTAGACACACCATGCTCTGTTCTAAAAATCACTGCTATAGTATGTAATGTAAGCCTCGGTGCCCAGAAAGTACGTAGCTACCGTGATCATCTCCACACAATTTTTATGTACCAAATATACAGTCCAAATATAGACTTCGTGGAGCAAATCGCGTCAGACGTCTTTGTTATAAAGTTGTATATAAGGCATTTGGTGCCTCGGGCAAGAAATATGTGTCCAACCGGAGGTGATTATCAGACGGTATGGCAGGATGGAAAATATGTTGTAGCTCCGTATGAAGCAGGAAGCATGACCCTGCTCCATCGACTAACCCATGACTGGATCGTTGCAATGTGACGTGCTTTCCACCAGAAACTCCAATTAAAACAAGAGAGACGGACCACCAGGCAAGCTCCCCGTCGTAATCTGCGTGCCCTTAGTTTTCAGCGAGCCCTCGTGGTCTTCCTGTTAAAGGGACAGTAACAAGCCACAAAATGCTGGAGAAAATATTAAAAGAGACAAGCAGAAGTCAGAATGGATACACAAAACAAAAACCCAGAAGGAGTTCGACCAGAAACTAGAGGGGTCCCGGATGCGGAATATGCCAATTTAGCCTACTTAATCCCTGACTTGAACTTCAACTTATAAATTAGAAGTGGTTTTGTATAAAATGGTGCTAATTAAAACACATTTTGTTGCCAGAACTTAGTATACTAAGTAGAGCATATTAAATTCATATATTTTTAGTCACGTACACGTCAAGGTTAAATTTCACAAACATAAAAGGACAATTTACTGAATGACCAATGGCGCAAAGTGTATGAATTAAATAATTTCTAGTGTCTGGAAAGTGGAAAATATTTAGTTATCAGCACTGACTACACATCATAATAACGCTGATGGTTTGCCATCAGATAATTTCTTAGTAAAATACGTCAGTAGAAAATTTAATCAGAAACAGACTTATCGTCAATTACAAAGTTACGATATTTAGGGATATTTCTTAAAGGCATGTAATTTCTCGTAAATAAAAAACACTCATTTACAATGGGATTAACGACGTTTATTGTAGGAGGTCAAAAATTTGTGTAGTCCCTTATCCGGGAGTATTATTCCATGGATAAGTTAGTATTCTACCTGCGCAACATGGTTATGAGTAACTATTTGCGTTGGGGACCACCAAAAAATCAACTTTCTCAAATTTTTAAACGTTAAATACTTACTGATAGTAGGTCTCAAGGAAAGGCTCCATGCCAAGTTTCAGCCCTCCAAACCAAGTATGACGTCAGTAATGACGAAAACATGTTTTGGTCAGTTTCACCGTAAACAATTTCAAACTTCACAAAACTGAAAAGCTTTTGGAATGTGATTTTTTCTGTAAATTTGAGTGGATGTATGGGTCAAACATTCATGCATATATGGCTACTTTTTACTACTTTTTACATCTGCAGTTTTTTACAAAAAAAATTGTATTCAAATTTTCATGATGGTTTTAGAGATTTTTCTTACTTCTAACCGCGTCCATTTTTGGTTGTATTTTAAAAGGTCACAAATTTATGATGTCCACCTACAACAGTGTGTTGCTGATACACTGCAGCAAACTGCTTGTAAAAATTCGCTTTCAATAACGAGATATCGGTAAAAGTTGAAATTACAGGTTTGAGTTTTGAGGATATGCTTGGATTGCACTACCCGTTGCTCGGCCCACAATCAACCAATCAACCCAAGAAAATGTGGAAAATATGCGGCATAACTGGCACTTTCTCTGACATTAACTGCAGCTTGATAGTTTGAAAGCTGTAGCTTTGGCGGGCACTTATGCTGAGCACCACCGAATTTAAAAAAAGTGACAACTTTTTTCAAAATTTGCGATATCTTTTTTCGAGATCATAATTTTAAAAATCTGAGAGTACACAATTGAACTTAATAAATTGTGATTATTTTGACACCTGAGTTGTTAATATCCAAAAACGCAGACGTGAGGACGGTCTCTCTACTTTTGGCACTTCATAGAAAATTTGATTATGACCAATTTTGCAAACTCAAAATCTTTGATCAAATTGCCACTAAAATGCAGAGTGGACGAAACCCGCGGGTTTTTGACAAAAACCCAACCCAGCCGGGTTTATCCGGGTTTTTGGGTAAAAGTGGGTATTTCTGGGTATGGGTGGGTATTACAATATCATCCAATAAAATCTGCACCCGCCAAGAATTTGGCGCCCCAAAAGGCAGTAGCTCATTAAAAATATCAGGTAATAAATGATTATGGAATGCAAAAACTATGAATATTTTGGAAAATTTTGATATTGTATGCAGCAAAAAGGACAATTATTTACAAAAATAGTAGTTTTCAAGAACAAAATTTTAAAAACCCACTTTTACCCGAAACCCACTCTCAAGACAAGGTGGGCTGGGTACCCAAAAACCCGGGTTTTACTGGGTCACCCAACCCGTGGGTAATGGGCACACGTCCACACTGCTAAAATGGCACGAAAGTAACACACTTTGGTTGATATCAACAGGGATGTACATATATTATGTTTTGGCTGCATTTGGTGAAGGTCAGAATTTTCATGACAACAAGCATTTCACCAGAAATTTTTATAGATTGCCAAATGTAGAGAGACCGTCCTCACGTGTGCGTGGTCGGATATTAACAACTCAGGTGTCAAAATAATCACAATTTATAAAGCTCAATTGTATACTCTCAGATTTATAAAATTATGATTTTGAAAAAGGATATCGCAAATTTTGTAAAATTTGTCACTTTTTTTAAATTCGGTGGTGCTCAGCATAAGTGCCCGCCAAAGCTACAGCTTTCAAACTATCAAGCTGCAGTTAATGTCAGAGAAAGTGCCAGTTATGCCGCATATTTTCCACATTTTCTTGGATTGATTGGTTGATTGTGGGCCGAGCAACGGGTAGTGCAATCCAAGCATATCCTCAAAACTCAAACCTGTAATTTCAACTTTTACCGATATCTCGTTTTGAAAGCGAATTTTTACAAGCAGTTTGCTGCAGTGTATCAGCAACACACTGTTGTAGGTGGACATCATAAATTTGTGACCTTTTAAAATACAACCAAAAATGGACGCGGTTAGAAGTAAGAAAAATCTCTAAATCCATCATGAAAATTTGAGTACAATTTTTTTTGTAAAAAACTGCAGATGTAAAAAGTAGTAAAAAGTAGCCATATATGCATGAATGTTTGACCCATACATCCACTCAAATTTACAGAAAAAATCACATTCCAAAAGCTTTTCAGTTTTGTGAAGTTTGAAATTGTTTACGGTGAAACTGACCAAAACATGTTTTCGTCATTACTGACGTCATACTTGGTTTGGAGGGCTGAAACTTGGCATGGACCCTTTCCTTGAGACCTAAAAATTTGAGGAAGTTGATTTTTTGGTGGTCCCCAACGCAAATAGTTACTCTATGCAAGAAAACTTGGTACTAGGTCCCAATTCCAGAAGGGCTTGTTTCGTTGTTAGCAACGAAATCATATTTGAAATATTTGGGGAATACACGTAGAAACAATTGCCGGTCAGCAGCGGGCTTTAGTTATCTTCACTTTTTTATTTATTTTCGACGGGATTTCCTCGTCATGGTTCGTTTTTGGGGTATGGAATTGACATTTCAAATGATAATACCAGCTTTAAATTTGTAATGCAAATCATTAATTATTGCTGGCATAACTAATAAAAACCAACGCTATTATGTTTAATGCAACAACACCATATGCGTATATTATAATATGCTTCATAGCAGCATCAGTAACTGAATTATATAAATTTGTGGAGTAAAATGACATTTTGAACCGTGACATTGAATAAAGCTATGTGTTTATTTCGTTCAATGTTATTTGAATTAGCAGTTAAAATTTTAACTGTCAATTATTGACATGTTTTAAAGTTGATGCAGTTTTTAGTATGTTTCAAAAAGTAAAGCGAGACTCAGTGAAAGTATGTAATAAAACATTGTGAAGTAAAGACGCCTTCAGTGTTTTTGCAATCCGTAGTATGGATTTATATGCCTCAGAGTGGACGAAACCCGCGGGTTTTTGACAAAAACCCAACCCAGCCGGGTTTATCCGGGTTTTTGGGTAAAAGTGGGTATTTCTGGGTATGGGTGGGTATTACAATATCATCCAATAAAATCTGCACCCGCCAAGAATTTGGCGCCCCAAAAGGCAGTAGCTCATTAAAAATATCAGGTAATAAATGATTATGGAATGCAAAAACTATGAATATTTTGGAAAATTTTGATATTGTATGCAGCAAAAAGGACAATTATTTACAAAAATAGTAGTTTTCAAGAACAAAATTTTAAAAACCCACTTTAACCGAAACCCACTCTCAAGACAAGGTGGGCTGGGTACCCAAAAACCCGGGTTTTACTGGGTCACCCAACCCGTGGGTAATGGGCACACGTCCACACTGATATGCCTAGTAGATTTTCCCTCCTTGGAGTTCGAATATTCTTATACTTTATTAAATTCCATCAAGTACCTGGCAGCATGCTGCATTAACTGCATGATAAAAACTTGGCTATTTTTACACTGTTACTGAAACGTTATTTGGGGTTATTTCAACATAAAATTGTCATCTGAAGGAGTTGTATTTGTACTATGGTAAAAGGTTTTTGAAGGATGAAAGTTAAAAGAATCACGAAACGATTATGCCCGACAAAAAGTTTCTCCAGTGGTTGACGTTATCCAATCTAGAAATTTTGTAGTCTTGGCGTAAACTGCGGGATGGTTTGGTCCCTGAAAATAAAATAAGAGAACATTTTAATCAAGGCGTTTTAGAGTTTGTAAACATTAAAACTTATAAAAATATCATTTTGTTCTGTTTACCCCACAACCTGCCAATAATAAAGGACAAATATTGTTAACATTTGATGCTAAGGTGTTTTATCTTATCTAAGTGCTCTATGGTTTTTGTAATTTTTCATATTACTTTGTATCCACGACGCAACTCCAATGTTGTAATAACGTCCATTTCTATTCAAGTCAATACTGCCACCAGAGTCTCCATTGCAAATACTCTTGCCAGGTTGATACGTGCAAATCATTGTATCTGTTATTTGAATAGGATAGTATTTCCTGCATTGGGCAGTGGTGAGTACGGGAAGGTCAACTTTCTGAAGTGTGTTGGACAAACTGTGTGCATCTGCTTGTACAGTTCTTCCCTGTGAGTAAAATATAATGGGACATTTACGTTTCTAACAAGCGCCACTAAATCAAATGCCGGGTAACAGCAAAATCTTACCCAGCCACTGACTGTTACCGTCGTGCCTGCAAATTCATCATTGGCATAGTTCAAGGGAAGACATACTGGAGAAATCTAAAAACAATAAAATTTGCAGTTAGTATTCTGGTTGAAGCATCTTTTTTGCTGTAGAAGATCACTTACTGCATTATTAAATGTAATGGGGCGACTCAGCTTTAGCAGCGAAACATCTTCAAGTGAGATAAAATAAAATGTTGATTTAGCATTTATAATTACCAATTAGTTATTAAGTGAAACAGTACAGTATTTACCGTTGTCTGCAACGATGTTCTGAAAATTTATATAATTGGCACGGTTATGTGCTCTTTCCACTGGAATTGGTTCACCTGTACTGTCCCTGTCGTGGGCTCCAACTACTACATAAAGTACATCTCCCAGCAAATGCATTATCAGAGCTGTGCAATGAGCCTTGATGAAAACCCAATAATAGCAAAATGATTTTTCCAAAATGTTTTAGAATTATATACAATACTTGCAGCTTTTTCGTACAGCAGTCAGAATCCATTGATTGGAAATAATTGAACAGCCACACAAAAATGGTATTGCGTTGGTTTTCAAATAGCATCTTTAATATAGAAAGAGAAATTAAAGCAATCAAATTCAAAAAGAAGCTTGCAACTTGAAACTCGTTCATTTTAAATAAAGTGTTTACCTCCATGGAAACTCGTTCAACCCCGTATTACTTCCGCCAACAATTCTGGAAATTCCGTTTCGTTGTCCACAAGTACAACTTTTAGACACTGTAATTTTACACCGAAACCTGTAAGGTTTTCGGAAGAAGTTTGGAAATCCCCGGTTGATATAATCACTTCGAAAAACCAGTGCCAAAGAATTCCCAGAAGTGGCTGGCGATCTCAGTATGCCACTACCACAATACTTTTGAACGGAACTAGGATTCCCATCAAGACCGATTCCAAGGTAGTCGTATAAACACTGGGAATGATGCTCTACATTGAAATCCTCGCAAACCAGGGCCATTGTGGTGCCAGACGGAGATGAAAAGCATGCAGATCTATGTACGTTGTTTGGATACTCGCGATTATAATTGGGAGAGGTTAGGACAAATGTCTGACCTGGTTTAGTAAGTTGATAGGATCGGGTACATCGGTTAGAATGACGTTGCTGTAGATGAATTTCGTCGTTATTTTCAGGAATCATTATAAGATCTGAAATATTTTGTAATTCTGGTTTGAGGGTGGAATTTGAAGAAAAGTTGTCAGCACTACTACAGAGTACCCCAGAAAGGAGCATCAGAAAAAGTGCAATTTGAGACTTCATTTGAAAGAAATAAAAATATATTATTAGCTTCTACTTTTCTAAACTTGATGATGGAGTGAAATGGAACTGATTGGAGATTGTTAAATTGAAGCATACTTTATAGTAAGTTTAGAATTTTTTCGTTGATTTAATCTTCAACTTGGAAATTAGAATAATTCTTGGGTATGAAACGTTTTTCATACATTTTATTGTCAGTTCTCAGTAAAGTATATTTAATTTTCGCCACAATAAAATTACAATTAATGGCTATAGGGCCCAACTTTTTTCTCCGTAAAAGAGTCAATCGTATAATAAGTAATGGATAAATAGATTATTAGAAACAAGTTGTTTCCAGTAACTCAGAAAAGTTAGCACTTGGTATCTATCATAATGTTTCTAAACGCTAGGGAGAAATTGTATAACGAACTGTATAGTGTTTACTTGTCATCAGCGTCTTTCTCAGTAAAAACGTCAATAGATAATTTCATCAGGTTCTGGTATAGCTATTTATCAATTACAAATTTATAACATTTGAATTGAGGTGCTGTATGTTAGGAAAGGAAATTTGTTTTGACAACCATATATGCAACAGACGAGAACTCTGCATGTAACCTTAATAGTATACGTAATCTTGTACCAGTTCCTGTATTCATTTGAATCAAGGTAATCAGTGATCAAATGATTATTGCGCTATGTATATTCTTTCAATACAATAAAAGTGCATCTTTTACTATTTTAATTAGTAGGACGAAAATTTAAACATTCTTTTGACCGAACAGATGCTTTCGTCCTTTTTTCATTTTTCAATTCAACAATAAAACGACACTCATGGTATATTTTTGCGTGTAGATTCAACATTCGAAACTGCAATTAGGTAAATGATAACACCAGCTTTAAATTCGCAATGCAAATTATTATGATAGATTGCATTAACAATCAGACACAATTTCATTTATATCTGAAGAATATGACGCAAATGTTACAAAAATGATGTTATCAATGTGTTTTTATGAATCATAAAAGTCGTATATCATATATTATGCAGGATAAATATGACACAACTAAACATGCCAAATGCTTTGTGACGCAAAATTTATCTGAAGTCTGGCTGATTGTTTGTTGTTGATAATGCTGGTGAACAAACTGCAGCAGCTGAGCTAGTCAAAAACGCGATAATGGGTTGATATTCAAAATTTATCAGACAATGCTGCAATAGTATGTATGTCATGATGTCATTTAGGTCGTTTAGGTCCTGCAAGTTGGAAAACTGCGAAATTCAGTATTTACAATGAAGGTAAATGCCTTGCTCGTGGCCATCATTTTGGCAAATTTTTCAATTAAAAGCTCATTTTGTGATACGCTGGAAAAAGAACCCTACGATCTGGACATTTTTAGAGACGTGAATTTGTTTGGAGAGTGCACTATTCAAGTGCTACAAGCAGTGTTAACGGATAAGGTATGAAAATATTTTCTGGAAAAAAAATTGAATAAAATAAGTTGATTCGTTTTTTTAGAAAATCAAATATTTGGACTTGTCGCCATTTGAAACACCGGTGACCCGCTATCAAATCAGTTACCATCCTAAAACGCTGAACTGGAACAATCGGATGTTTAACCACATGCAATGTGATAAGTCCGCTTACAATGTTGCTGCAAGCGAATTTCAAAGTCATGGGTCAATTCACTCCAAAACAAAATGCACGGTCACAATTTACGTTTCTCCATTAAAACACTGCTTACGTTGGTACGTGGTTAGTGGTTATTTATTTGGTGGAGATTTCTATAGTAAGTATAGTAATCACTTTGAAATATTGCTACCAAAGGGTTTTTATGAGCTAATTATTCCTATACTCAATTTGCCGATTCAAAGTACTCAAGCTACACATATCTTTACAAGTGGAAGGTTTCTTGTTATTGTTGCAAACGTATACTCAGCCGTTGTACCTTTCAACAGCAACGTACTTTTTGCCTTGAATTCTATTCCATTAGTGTACAATGGCGGGCCAACCATTCGGTTGGCTAACGCGTACATCCCAATTGCTTTGTTTTGGGGAATCCAGTTGAAAACAGAAAAACAAATTGTAGTTCGTGCTTATGTAGGTATACAAACGTTACCAAGAACGTACAAAAGAATTTATAACTGTTGGAACGGGTCAGCAAGTAATTTTCTTTCAATGTGTTTTAACATGATTTGTACGACAATGAAGTACAAAGAGAGAATCTTTCATTTTACATATTACAGTTTTTCTACTGCAACCAGGTATGAAGATTTAGTGTGGTTTAAAGAAAAGCATTTTCGTAAATATGTTCACTATTTCAATATATGGGAAATTCATTGCGATTTTTGCAACTCACCTACAAACTTCTTACTTGAGCAGAATGTAGTTACACGGGGACTTCGTGGGGTATTTTTTAATGAGAATCTATGGAAAAATTCGGAAATAGTTTTTCATGTACTTGTTCGAACCATTTTTCCAAATGCAAGTACAATGAGCACCACTGCGCCATTTTTAAACTTTGGGCTGTTTCCCATGCTTCAGATAACTCAAGCAGCGTCCAATCTTCAGTTTAACAAACAAAGCAAATTCATTCGGTTTAACATATTACAAAACCCCGGCAAGCGAGAATATTTCGCTAGTTTGGAGAATTTGGAAGCACATGTACTTTCCAAAAGAGTTGACCATCAATACAGAAATGTTTACAGACCCCTTGTTCATAGAAAGTCGCGTCAATGCATGCACAAGAAATGCATTTATTGACTCAATCAAAAAAACAAACCCAATGTATGTCAAGCTCATGCAAATGAAGGGAGACTACCTCGTTACGCGAAGCAACACGCCGTTGGCTAATACTTTGCTATCTTTGACCTTTTTCAGGTACCTGTTGACATTGACTATTTAGTTATCAAGGTAAATTCTCTAATTCATTCTGGCATTGTAAAACTTTGGCAAAGATGGCAAGAAAACACGCATACATTGAATGATACAAAAACCCTAGCAAGAATTGATACACAAAAGGTTAAAGCGTTGCAAATGAAAGACAACGTTGCTGTGGTTTTTATATTATTATTGGCCCTACTGCTTGGAGACTTATGCATATTTTTAGTTGAAATCAGATTCAAAATTTTTGAATCTTTAGCAAAACTAGTACTCAAAATAACTGCCGTTTTGAAGTCATTTAAAAAGAGACTCACAGCTAGAAATTTGGTGGACGGTTTTAAACGTCTAGTATATACTTTTAAACTATTGAGATGTACAAGTCACGTAAGACATATTTAATAATATAGACAATTTTAAAAAAGGATTCGCATTAAGAAATGGTTCTGATTTGCTTGTTTCCTAAATAACAAAATGAAATGATTTTACAGATTTGTAAATAAAGGTACTATTTATATATATGGTGTTTGAGAAGTTTTTAGGCAACGAGTAAAGTAAATAAAGGAATTTGCGTAACCGTTGCAATCATTGTAACCCAGATAACCAATATAAGCAATGTAACCATCGTAATTAAAGAAAGTAATGTATACAACGTAGACAATGTAAGCTTTCAATATAATAAACAATAGAATATGTAAAAATCAAGTCATGAATATAAACTTTAAACTATGCACTGTACTATAAACTATGCAGTGTACCCTGAATTATTGAGACAAAACAGGTAACTGTTACGGTTTAGAATTTAGAATTTAGAATTTATTTATTAGTCAACTGGTTCCCTTAACAGGCATATTACACCAATGACATTTTACATATCATAATTGATAAAATTGTAACATCAGTATTGTTAAGACATTATATTATTTGTTCAATAACAATGGAAGTCATATCGTACATAGTTTAGGCATTAACTTGATTCAGAATAACAGCATCAATTGTACCTTGAATCATAGCATAAATTTCATCATCAATATCAGTAGTTACAATGTCATTTATTTGGTTAGTCAAAAGATTAGCGTATAATGCATTTTTAAAACAGTAAAACGAAGATACACTTTGTTGAACTTTTTTTTCCAAGTCGTACCACATCTTTACACCTGTATATTTGTATGCACGTTTGCCCCAGTCTGATATAGGTTGGTATGAAGGATAAACGTAGTTTTGTGAACGTGTACATTCACCTCAGTTGTGTTAAAATCCAAATATCTGTAGAAGTAATCACCAAATTTACTATTCATAACTGTTCTAAAACTGAAACAGAGTAGATTAAATTTATAAAGGTATGAGCTAAGCAACCATTCTAGTTCTATACATATATCCTTACTAATACATTCATACTTTCTTCGTTGAAGAACAAATCTAGCTGTTGATTTGATTATTTTATCAACTTTAGCATGTATTTTCTTTGAGTTAGTGCTAAGCCATACCGGAGATGCATAATTTATATGCGACAATACATATGAGTTAGCTAAAGTCAATCTATTTTCCTTGGAGATAATTCTTTGAATGGGATACAATTTAGATAATGCAGCATAACATTTTTTAGAGACATGGTTAATATGTGCTTCGAAAGTAAGATTTTCATCAAAATGAACTCCTAAGATTTTCATGTTTGTTACACGTTTAATCGGCTTTCCATCAATTTTTATTTCACAATTATTAATATTTTTAGTGTGCTGGTGCTTACCAACTATCATAAAAAAGGTTTTATCGACATTTAGCTTAATACAATTAGCAGCTAACCATTGAGAAATACGTGTTAAGTCGTCTTCTAAGAGTTTAACAATATTCAGAACAGCATCTTTTTTACCACTTATAGCTAGAGTACCATCGTCAGCAAACATAAAAATTACAGAATTTTTTATACAAAGAGGCATATCGTTAATCATCAGAGAGAACAAGACGCTGGACAAACTACTTCCCTGGATAACACCTGTTTCTGTTTTCTTGATAGCTGATTTTAATATTTTCTTGAGATATTTGATTTCAACATATTGATAACGATCTTTGAGTAGAGAGAAAATAGCAGCCACATCAATACCGTAGGCTTTAAGCTTAAGTTTTAAGATTTCCCTACAAACTTTATCAAAAGCTTTCTGGAAATCCAGAGTTAAGATAATGCATATATTATCCTTGTCAATTTCGGTATAAAGGTAATCTAACAAAGCTACTAATGCATGGGTTGTACTTAGATTTTTTCTGAACCCAAACTGACGAGGAGATAAAAGATTATTTTTTTGTAAGTAATCAGATAATTGTAAAAGAACACACTTTTCAAAGAGATTTATCAGAACAGGCTGAATACCAATGGGTCTAGTCTCGTTCGGACTAGTTGGCTTTGCTACTTCGGGTACAGGTACTATTCGTGATGTTTTTAAGCAAATAGGTATATTCCCACTGGTAATGAACGAGTTAAATAATTCAGTTATACGGTTTATAAAAAGTGTATTACCCATACATTTGTCAATCATTAATGCACATATACCCAGTGGATCAGGGGATTTTGAGTAAGGGTTTTTCATTTTTGACCAAGCATTTATAACAGAATTCTCAGTAAATAAATTAAGAACAAAACGTTTTTCTTGAGGTATAGAACATGTAGTTACTGGTAATGGAACAGAGTAGGAATTATATTTTTTGGTTATATTAATGTAAAAGTCATTTATTTGGTCCGGAGTCAACGCACTATCTAAGTTGCATTGCTGCTTGGGTGAAAATGTTTTGATAAAACTTTTCCAAAAACCCATTTCTTTTATACATTCGTTAACATGCTTTTTTGAGTCGTCAAAAATTGATGCCTTAATACGCTTCTTCAGTCCATTTAATTTGGTTGCTGTAGAATGCGTAGGCAATTGTCTTTGCATTTTATGCAGACGTTTATTCTTTTTGAGCAAACCTTTGGTTGCTTTAGAGACGACAGTTTTTTTGTTTTTCATTTTTACATGCTTCCTTTTTACAGGGCATAGTAAATTAAAGCAGTTGAGGATGGCAGATACAATACTTTGTGCGTTAGGAGCAATGTCAATCAGTAATTCAGTAAGTACGTAGTCCAACTTGTTCCAGTCCAGATTATTATAATTTCTATAACATATAGTTTGCTTTTTGCTCTTAGGCTTCATAATGTTTAGCTTACATTCTGTAACGTAGTGATCAGATATACACGCATCAAATATATTTACATTGGTTACATGATTTACTTTATTTGTAAAAATAAGATCAAGTATGTTTTCTTTTCTTGTTGGTTTGTCTATTATTTGAACGATATTGAGTGAAGCAGTAAAACTATTAAGTGGATTTAAATAAGCTTTCTTAAGGTTAAAGTCTCCCAAGGTAATAAATTTTTTGTTTGTGGAGTGTAGAAATGTAAAAAGTTCAGTGAAAAAGTGTAAATCATTTGATAAAACGTCATTATGGTAATTGGGGTGACGATAAATACAACAAATATAATAAGTAGTATACACATTCTTAGTTATTTTTAAGATTTGATATTCAATGTTATCAGTATAAGGTAAATCAGGCAATACAGACTGATAAGACATGCATTCCTTAATCAAGATAGCAGTACCTCTATTGCCAGATATTACTATATCATTTCTAACTATATTATAGTTGTTCGAGATAGAAAGAAGGGAATGAACTGGTTTGAGTAAAGTTTCAGTTAGGCATAGTATATCATATTGTTTGCTTTCAATAAGTTGTTGTACCTGAATAAGCTTTTTCCTTACTGATAAAATGTTTACATGCGCTATTGAGAATTGTTTGGATTTGGATGATGAACTTGAGCTTGGGGTTGGCTGAAACTTGTCGCTGGTCCTGTTCCGGTTTTTCTGAACTTGGTGGTTGCACTTCGTAAGTTGTCCCGGTTGATGAAGTTCGGATTCGGAGGTCGAAATATGCCTTTCCTTTTGATGCCGCCGTTTGGTCCTCCGTTTTTTTGATTTCTGAACTGTTATCCGTTTCCCAAATGACCTGCTGCTGCTTGCTGATGATTATGAGTTCTGTTCGTTTTGTCGTAAACGTTTCCATCCATGATAGCAAAGGTCGGTTTTCCATTGACCATGATTTCTCTCCTTTTAAAATTAAGTTCCGCTACTTGACCAGATCTCTTAAGTTCGTCCGTTTTCCCCTTTAGAACTGCGAAATCACGCCTCATTGAAAATGGTAAATCCGATTTGATTGAAAAATCAGTACTTAGATTTACACGCGCTTCAAACACTAGATTACGTTCTGTTAGGCTGACGAACTTAACTTTAACAAGCCGGTTAGCCTCCTCTGAAAAGTCACCAATTCTAAACACATTGTCGGGTTGAATATTTGTCTCTGTTATGTCATAGATCAAATGTAGGACAGTTTCAAAAAGGATTTCGTTTGTTTCTTCAGCTGAGTCTGGTAATCCAGTAATGATAATGTTTTTTTCACGTGTTTCTTGTTCAAGCTTTTCCACAGTTTGCTCAAGTGTTTTAACTTTTCGTTCTAAATATACAATCCTGGATTCATGATTCGTAATGCTTTGAGATTGAGAACTAACTGATTCACGTATTAAAGTTTCTAAGTTATCAATTTTGTCAAGTTTTTTAAGCTTCTGATCAAGCTTTTGTTCAAGAATGAGTGCTAACTTTTCAGTTAGCGGGTCTGAACTGAACACAGGGGTGGTGTCACTTTGATTACTACTGTTATTCAAAGTTCCGGAATTTAGATGAGTCTCAGTGTTTTGAAAATTTGATATTTCCATATCAGCATCGTGGTAAACCGTAGTGTTGTTTTTGTCACCAGACATTGTGGAGGTATTTCAATAGGTATAAGTAGGTAGGTAAAAATATGTACTTGAAGTAAGTGAATTGAATTAAGAATGTTTAGAGAAGCGAAGCACACACACCCGATTAGCTTGAAGGATAGACTGAGACTGAAGTGAAACGAAACTATATCTACTGTGCCATCTAGAAAACCTTTGTGTACAATAATCAATGAAGGATATTCTTGGTTGCCAAGCGTAGCTTGAAATAAAGTCAAATTATTTTACTAAAAGGAAACGCATATTTTTCCCGTTCCCTTAATTGTTCCTTTTTACCCATTCCAATTTACAGTTTTACATCTTCTCGTGCAAGATTTCATTTTTTGATGCTTGGCGTAGTTAGTGATGGCAAACGATTAATCGCGATTCCAAAACGATTTCCGATCCGATTTTTGGTAAAATCGTTTAGATAATCGGAAAACCGATTCGATTAGTGCTTAAAACGTTTAGAAATCGAAAAAATCGATTTTTACCTCCTTCAAAATTTCCTTAAAATCAATCAGGTTTCCTTAAAATTTATTCATAGTGCTACATATAGCAACTACAAAACCTGACAAAGGTAAAAATTTGACAACACTAAGCATGTGACAATCAATTCGTGTAATCTTGTGTGAAATTAGGTTACTCGCTTCCAATTTAAGCAGCTTTAAATACAATTTTTGCATGAAAACTGTGTTTTCTAGAAATTGCGATTAATCGCGATTTTCGATCCGATTTTTGCATAAAACGTTTCCCGTCACGCTCAAAACGTTTGGACAAAAATCGGAATAATCGCGATTAATCACGATTAGTTTCCGATTTTTGCCATCACTATTCGTAGTTCAATTGTTTTTATTTACAATGACATCGTCGTAATGTAAATAGTTCTAGAATTTACAAAAAATACTTTTGTTGTCAGGCCCGTAGTCACAGAAAAGAGTTGGAAAATGTTATATAAGTAGATACGGAATAGATATTTAGCAAAAGGTTACAAATGATTTCACATCTTGCACGTAATAATATATTAATACTAATTTGTGGCAGCAACCATAGCTGTCTGGTTCATAAAGCATTCAAATTGCTGTGTTTATTTGTGTGACCAGTGAATTCAAGCTGTTTCAGAATAGAATCCTTGAGTTGTAAATGGTTAGCAATAATTACTTTTAGGTAGCTTAATTATAATACAAGAAAGAAAATTATTTTTAATTGCCAAAAAATTAATCATTATTAGCCCTTAAATGATTTTTTGAGGGGTAAACAATTATTTGGTGTTCACGAGCATAAAATACATGTACATCCTCATTTGTCAGGCATGCATAGGTATAGAAGGCAGGTCCGCTTGGCTCAAAAGACATTTGGCTGGCAACAAGTAAGCAGCATCATGGGCAGTAGTAGTAACTAATTATCAGACCTGCCATATGCGAATTTGGTTTTTGAACACAGAATTTTTGAAATTTTCGAAATTTACTTAATTTCACTAAATGGATCCATTTGTAATTTCTTGCGGAAATATTTAATTTCAAAAGTTAGGGTGCCAAATTGTTGCCTATTAAATTTGCTAAAATGTCGTCTCTCAAATTTTTTATATCTTGTTTCCAAAAAAGTTATGCAGGATTCATTGATTTTGGTGCACTTCCTGTTTACTGCAACCTAGTGTGTATTCTTCGTCACCATTTTCACCAACCCAACCACCAACCATACCAACTCATTGGTGAGTTTTATCTCCAGTCTGAAAAAATAAGATATTATCATATTTGGTACACGTTAACTTTAAACCTCTGTCCAGCCTCCCTAAAAACATATGGGGATGAAACCTGGTATGTAGTTATTATCGATAAACATACTTTAATAATAGTATATAAGGTTTAAGTATTGAAGACAAATTTTTTCGGGGGGTCCCAATGACGATTTGTTAATCAAAGAAATTAAGCAAAACACTGAAAACAAATTAAAATAGATAAACGGCGGTACTTTAAACTTAATTTTGAATAAAATGATAGAAATAATTGTTTATCCCTCAAAAAATCATTTAAGGGCTAATAATGATTAATTTTTTGGCACGAAAGCATGAAGCATGATAAAATGAGGAAAAACAAATGTTTTTTTGAGGGTCGACTGAAATATTCCCTTTTTTAAAACTAGGATCTAAATTACAATTTAAAAAAAATATAAATTAACTGATAGGAAACGTAAATTCATTTACATTTGCAATTTATAGTAGCTATTATAGCTATGGGATTTCCTTTTATTTAGGCTTGATTATGCTCCCAAAAATTATTTATGGACAAAATGCTTGAAAACTTAAAATGTATACATATTTCTTTGGCTTCAAAATAGAGATTTGTGAATCTTAACTACGTGATGTTTCCAAGCTTTGTTATATCCGTAACTTATGTTACAAGTGAAACAGAAATATGGCTTTTTAGTGTGTACGAATTTGAGCCGCCAAATCGCCGTTCCGTACAAAACTGCTTCCACAGAAGACACACTCGTATGGATTATCCAAAGTATGAGAACGTATCTGTATTTGAAGATACATGTGCCTATATATATGTGTTCAAAGTTATTTTTTGTTTAACATTTATTTATTAATACCATGTAGTCCTGCGCTTAGGTGTGGCTTATCGCGTAAACCTTTCTAACTTAAGCTTATTGCAAGTTAGGCGCAGCATTCTATATATAGATACCATTTGATGCTTCAAACGGAGCGCGTTATTTTTCAACCAATTTGTTCTTAAGGAATTTTTTTTGATTCCATGTACTTTGTCAACCACAATTATTTTTGAAGGCCTCCTTAAACACCAACCGCAACACATGTGCCAGTACAGCAACAGATGATCACATGATAACTTCATGTTTACCCTAAACTTTGTTTCAATTAGTAGAATTATAACTCTAATGTTCCACAATATACCAACCAACAGGTAAATGCCAACTAAGTGTTCCAAATTTATAAAGTTACTAGCAGTAACAAACTCGTTGGGATTAAGGTACTCTTCTGCAATATTGAGCAGTTTATTAGCCCGATTGAATCTTAGCTGAATAAGAAATGAGGACCAAGCTTGCCACTTTTGCAGAATTCCGCTTTCTTGTAACGCTTTGTAAAGTTGTATAATCAAATCGCGATTAATGGTGTAGGCCATCAGATATTCGTGGTTTTCAGTCAGTTGTTCGGAAAGCACAAAACATTTTAAAGAGCTTTCTAAGTTCACGATTCCAGAAAACATAACAACCAACTCGAATTGTGCTGTAGGCCATAAAAGCAAATGCTTGTTCTGCAACAAATTTGGTAAAATGTCAACAAGCTCATCAATCGAATATGTGGTATCAACATAAACCATACAGGAATGAAATAAATGAGTCAGCCCTCGATGCTCGTATTCTCTAAAGGAACACTCCCATTCCTGTGCGTCGTATGAATGCATCTGTCGTAAAAACAGAAGTTTATATTTGGCTAACAGTACCTCTTTAAACAGACTGTAAGGTTTTTTGTCTCTTCGTACGGTGACCTGACTGGTAACAATATTCGAATAAAACTGTGTGGTAACCATACCCAAGAACACTACAAAATACAATACTTTTTTCCTGTTTTTATACACCCACACTGAAGTCCCAATTAACAACGCAAATACATCCGTCAAGTTTCTTGAGCAAAACTTCCGTTTTTCTAAACGATTTGAAAGCAGCAAAACCGTAAAAGTTGCTGTAATCATAGCAAAGACACTCTCTGGAGACATAATACCAAACCACGAATACAGACTGGTTAGTATTGTTGCGGTGATTTTGTAGTCAATACAGTAATACACAAACTCACCGCGAGAACGACGAAAATGAAGACCGGTTATTTGATGCGCTAAATCTTCAATTGTACCTCCGTAGGGAGAAAGACTTGCAGTTAAGTAAACATACTGGTTAGCTGCTGTTTCGTCTGGGGTCATTTTGTAGGGAACGTTGAGGACTGGACCTGAAACAAACTCAAACATTGCCTCCACGGAGCAAGCAGATGAAGTTGCTGCAGGATTTTTACAACTTTCATAGTCTATTTTTAAGGGCACAAAAATTTCTCTTTGGTTCGCATTTCCAAAACAACGCACATATAGCGAGATTGGCGTAAGCATAGTTTGTTCAATTACAATGCCTTCTAATACTTCCAAACTTTTGTCTTTTCCGCAGTAACCAAAACAGTAAAAATGGGTACTAGTTACTTGATGAGACACCACATTTATCAACAGTTTTAACGCCGGTAGACTACTTGACTTCTCGTCAAAGTATGTGTTCTTGTTAGGTACGTCGCACGTGCATACGAACATAAACATTGTTAATGCACGAAGTGACAACTGATAAAATGTGTTGAAAACCGCCGTGGTGGAATGGATTCTGTCCTGCATGTTTATTCTCGCAAGTATTTTTACAAATGATTGAGTGTGCTTGTAAGGAAATTTGAGTCCAATATCAGTGTCATATGTACTGTTGAAGAACAGGTATACCAAATCAGCCATATTGATGATACATTTTGGAGAAAAGGAATGAAAATATAGTGTATGCGTTTCTTCATTATTTTTAATGGAATTTATCAACCGGTTAAAAAACCCGTAAAAATGTTGCGTGCCGCTACTACCACGTGCGTCCATACGTTTGCTGGAGACAGGAAATATGACGACTATGAAGATATAATAATACACCAAATATACTTGAGAATGCATCTTGAATTCGAAACTTAGAGTATAACTTCTCGAGACCATTTGGAGCCAATTGGTTACAATATCGATAATTATTGTACTGATATCATGCTTGATTAGGATAGTTACTGGTTACTGCAGTTCTAAGCAAAATATACTTTTGTTAGCTATATATATATGTATTTATATAACTTTTCTGAGAAGTTATTTCATTTATGGCTTGCAAGATATCTGTCGTAAGATAGATTATACTAGGCGTACCAGAAACCAAACGAACTAACAAACCATCGAAAGAAGAGCGGAAAGACCCCTTAACTTACACAGGATAGTAACAATAGCACCGCGACACTAGTTCAAATGTATATATATATCTGCGTTAAAATTACTGAAATAACATTTTTCCAACACGCACTAGTAAATTTCCACTGCTTTAATAATGGTTTTCTAGTGCAAGAGGTGAATATTTAACTATAATAACCAAAAATTAGAATTTTGGAGACTTGCAAGTTTGTTTATATTAAAACAATTCGCTGACAACTTATAAGTTTTGAACATTAATTTCCAGAACAAAATGCTTGTAAGTTATGTGTTTTCTCCATAGTCCATGAAATAAATCACACGTGGACTTAATAATCTGTTTTAAATAGCACATATAGAATGTATACAATTTAAGAGGCTTTTTATAAAGTCTCTGCGCGTAGTGCTCGCTTTCACAAAACTGTTACAGGGAGACACATATAAAAATGCTAACATGACCAGTTAATGGGAATTTAATAGTTTTTTCACCTACGTCAGCACAGGAGGTACTTAAAATAGGATTTCAAAATTAGTTCAAGTAAAGCTGAATTTTTAATGATGGTGTGGTAGCCTGCAAAGCTGTAATGACCGCCTGGAATGATGTGGATGTGGCTCTTGGGTTGGCTAGTCTGGGTGTTAGTCTGTGTTGTATTTTGTAAGTATATACAATGTACAAGTTTCAAAAAGCTAATTAATGATAAACATTTTAGCCAGGTCAAGACGGCACGTGGAGTGTCAACAACACTTGAATTTTGAATAAATTTGTCAAAACCAATTTTTTAAAGTGGTACGTCTACGTCTGCCTTTGTGCATATGCAGGTATAAGAAACTTGTTGTTTTGTACTCGGCATTCCAAACGATAAAATCTACTTGTGTATATATAAGCACAAGTATAGAAAAAACTTTATGCGTGCTTCCCAGATTCAACTAATTCGGTAAATTACAGATTAAGCATTATTCGGATATAATGTTAAACTATTTTACTTACTTCTTATGCTTACTTGGTTCTAATAGAGTCACCACGCTATAAAAAGACTATCTGGTAAATATATCTTGTTGGAACAAATAAATAATTCTATATTTTTAATATCTAGTGATAAAACCAATCCTACATATTTTATGAGCTAAAAATCTTCATTAGAATAATTGGTATCCTCTTTGTCTATTTTTGCCAGTCAAATGTCTCATATGACGTATATATTTTATCAAGCAGGTCAGCCACGTGTTGTTAGTGTGGGCGAGTTATATTTAGTTTGCTGTACCTGTAAGTATTAGGCTTCTTTGTTTCTTTTAATGTTCCAATGTGGATATTTGTCTACCAGAAGCAATTATCTTTTAGCTTTTTCTCCCAAACAGATATGTCATGAGTAGAAAATATTTGCTAACAACTTAGTTGCTATAAAGCACACGAGCAACTTGTACGCATTGTGGAATCTCGCAAGTTAGAAAGCTGACAAATTCAGTATTTAATATGAAGGTAAATTGCCTGTTTGTGGCCATCATCTTGGCAAATGTTTCTGTTAAAAGCTCATTTTGTACTATGCTGGAAAACGAAACCTACGATCTGGACATTTTTAGAGACGTGAATTTGTTTAGAGACTGCACTGTTCAAGTGTTTCAAGCAGTGTTGACGAATAAGGTATGATAATATTGTTTTGAAAACCTCAAGCTTCAAGCAACTTCTTTTTGAGATTCTACTACAAAAACTATGCTACAATTGGTCTTATATCGAATCTTCAACAATATCTATTTTTCAAATTTCGCCATAAATTTAGAAACCTAGTGGTTCATTTAAATGACTATGATAAGATATTATGGTACCCTTTATCACTCTTACGATACTGAAACATAGAAAGTTTTATCAGTTAATACATTATATTGAGCCTACAATATTTTTGTAGCTAATGTTAAAATTAAACCGCTATATTGGTTCAGTATGAATCAAACAATTTTAATAAATTAAAACCGCATAGGCACTTTGGTGGACATAGCTGCATGGGGTCAGGATTAAATTTACCTTAAAGGAGTTCTTTAAAGTAGTTGTTAGCTAGTTATGCTTTGGCTACGCTTTAAGTCGACTATAACAAAAAGTTTACAAAACCTATTCTCAGTTACTAAAACCACTAACACATTGTTACTTAAAAATGAAAAGGCGTCTTTAATTGTAGTATATCAGCCTGAAAGTAGCCTAATACAGTTAGTTGATATAACCTTTAATATGATTTTTAATTGTTTCATAAAGCATACTTTGGCTTTCGAAATTCACTATGTAACCTAGGTAGTAAGGTGTTATGATGCATAATTGTATATGTAAGAAAGAAAGGGAAACGTGTTTTATCGGTCGATTCATCTAACAAGCAGCATTAATATATACTCATATGTAGTAGTTTCTTAAAATCAGAAAGCATATTATCGTTTCTGTGTTAAAAATTTTGCTTTCATATTTCTTTTTATAAAAATACAATGACCGACTGTCTTTTCGCTGTATATTTCACTTTTAGTGCTCAATGTGATTTCTGTGAACTTAGCTAATGCTGGTTACAAAGCCTTTTTACTTCAGTTTAGCTTCCAGTACAACAATAGGCACCCAGGGATTTACAATCTGACAAATATATTCGTATGCATGTACGATGCACTGTTACACCATGTAATATATGAAATTTTCACTTGTGCGATATTTCAGTATGTTGTAGGGCTTGGTAAAAGGAGTCGATTGATACCTCACTCGACCCCTCCAACTTGAAGCATGTGGAAGTTATACCCGGGTAAAGTTCACCTCCCGGGTATTTCAAAACTAAATTAGGGTTTCAAAACGTTAGTTTTTTAACTAATGTAAAAACCACACTAATACAATCCATAAAAAATTCCAATTTCTAGAAAAAGAATTTTTTGAAAAACTCAAAAGGCTTGCGAGTTATTGCGATTTTTTTGCAAAAAAATAACCGATTTTCGAATTCAAACGTTTTGAAATCGGTGCACTTTCGGGTCAAATTGAAAGTGTAAAATGATAGTTTAGAATGTCCTAATTCATTTGGTTTTTGAAAATTTGAAAAAAAGTGTGGGGCACAGGAGATATAGCAGTTTCAATATGCTACCTGTTTTGATGACGTCATCGGTAACCAGAGCTTGGTAGCCTACACAGAAAACATGAGTTTTTCATTTAAAATCGCGCATAACTATGCAAATAAAGTAGATTAAGTTATTCCCAAGCAAAATTGAAAGTATAGAAGTGTTTATATTTTAAATTGGGTTAGTTATGCGCGATTTTAAATGAAAAACTCATGTTTTCTGTGTAGGCTACCAAGCTCTGGTTACCGATGACGTCATCAAAACAGGTAGCATATTGAAACTGCTATATCTCCTGTGCCCCACACTTTTTTTCAAATTTTCAAAAACCAAATGAATTAGGACATTCTAAACTATCATTTTACACTTTCAATTTGACCCGAAAGTGCACCGATTTCAAAACGTTTGAATTCGAAAATCGGTTATTTTTTTGCAAAAAAATCGCAATAACTCGCAAGCCTTTTGAGTTTTTCAAAAAATTCTTTTTCTAGAAATTGGAATTTTTTATGGATTGTATTAGTGTGGTTTTTACATTAGTTAAAAAACTAACGTTTTGAAACCCTAATTTAGTTTTGAAATACCCGGGAGGTGAACTTTACCCGGGTATAACTTCCACATGCTTCAAGTTGGAGGGGTCGAGTGAGGTATCAATCGACTCCTTTTACCAAGCCCTACAACATACTGAAATATCGCACAAGTGAAAATTTCATATATTACATGGTGTAACAGTGTACCGGCAAGGGTAAGGATTAAAGATTAAGTACCCATAAATAAGCCTTATTTCAAAAGAAATATTAGATACTGCTGCACCTCGTAGCTCTATGTTTGATACATAAGCTTTATATAGTAATTGTCAAACTTGGGTACTTTGCTTAAGCAAGCAAAAACTCAGCAGAGATCAAGGCAGGCTTAAATGTTTGTGCAGTGCTTTTTACCGTCACGTATACTCTTGATGTTAAAAATGTTAGCTGAACTCTATAAACTTTAAACACGACAAAACACAAATAAGATTTGACTTCTTTTTACCAATTTTAGTTTAAATTAAGCCCTTTCAAAAGGATACAATCGTATTTTGTGAAATGCCGAATGGTATTCTAGATCCAGCTTAGCAGATTACATTTCAAAAACACTAAAACGTTGCATTAGCCTTCTACACTTGAAATAAATTAGACGATTAATATTTTAAAACTTCTCTGATACAGACATCAGTGTGTGTATTCCTGTTTAGCAGTTATCCAACATCAAAATGAGTTCGACAGAGAAATGTGAACTGTTTGCTTGCAATGTTTGCAATATAACTTTTCAAAAACAAACCGAGTTAGACGTCCACAAGCAGGAACACCTGGTTAATAAAGCGATTACGTGCAACATGTGTTCTTCGAAGTTTGCTACGAAGAAAACTCTTAGAAAACACATTATAAGATTTCACACTAAAGAAAAGCGCTTTAAGTGCGTCATATGTTCCAAATCATTTGCCACATCTGGTCAACTTTCGGACCACAAAAACATTCACTCTGAAGAAAAGCAGTTTATGTGTTCCGCCTGTGATTACACGACACGATGGAAGCGAGCCATTAAAGTTCATGAACGCATTCACTTGGATAGCAAACCAATAAAATGCAGTTTATGTGACAGTAGATTTAATCAGAAAGGACATCTGAACAATCACATTCGTCGGGCTCACACAAAAGAACAATTTTTTGAGTGTGGACTTTGTTCTCAATCTTACACAACCTGGAACGGATTAAAAAATCATCAAGCAACTCACGAAAAACCAGAAACGTGGCATAAATGCCCAACGTGTTCAAAAAAAATCCCTTGGAAATCCGATTTTGCAAGACACCTAGAGACACACTCGCTAAATAGAAAGCGTTTTCCATGTGGCATTTGCTCAAACAGCTTTACGTTGAAGTCAAGCCTGACAAAGCACGTAAAAACTGTTCATTTGGGAGAAAGAAAGCATAAGTGTAATATCTGTGGGAAACTATTTACAACTCTTGGTGGTTTAAATAAGCACACGAGGACACATACTCAAGAGAAACCGTATAAGTGCATTTTTTGCAATACCAGTTTTGCACACTCTAATGTTTTAAGAAATCACATTAGAGGCCATGTAAAAGAAAAACCTTACTTTTGCCGCTATTGCTCAACGTCCCTTGCACACAATTGTAGCCTTTCTGAACATGTTAAAAAAGTTCATAAATTATAAATAATTAATTTACAAAGTTATATGAAGATATTTCTAATAGCGTTGCAAAAAGTTGTCAATAAAGCTAACATCTATGCCTTGGTCAAATATTTGTTTGTGTTTGCTTTTATTCTGATGGTAATAAATACTTCTGCTTGCTTTCACAAAAGAGCAACATAATTAATCTATATGAATTGATTCAACAAGCACGGACATTGCGTCAAACGAAAATTCCCGATTGCATCACAGAAAGCTGTAGCTTATATGCTGTAAGCAGGAAAATCGTATTCAAAGTGGAACAATTACAAAATCTAGACAAATGAACTATTCTCCCAAAAGGTAACCTTACTGAAAAGTAAATTGGCAGATTGAGTAGTCAAAAATATACAATGCCATTAACTGTTGGTTGCTACTGCTTAGATTCTCCCTTTTCTTTGAAATCTAGTTGACCAAAAAAAGAAGCCAAGATGTTTTATAAAGATAAGCCACATAGCATTAGCCATATCATTAACCATTTATAACTATTATAAAATATTATATTTATGCATATATAACAAACTTTAAATGCAATGTTTCCTAAACAGAACTTTGTTATATCTGAATGCGCCCGCTCACTTCCTGTACTAATCGTTTAAGAGCTTTTACCCACCTTTACCCATTTAGACTACAAAAAAGGCAGCTGTTGGGGATTACCAAACCGTCCAGTATTTGTAATAGTTGTTGGTTTTGTATATACAATTCTGCATGCATTGTTCTCCTAACAAATGCATACACATTCATTGTCTGACTGTTTAAAAATTCCTTGCTTTCTCAAGTTATTCGTGACTCCTTGCCACTCTAGGTACATAGTATTGAAAATATTACTTTTCAGGTGTGGCTCTGAATTCACAACATGTATAATGAGCATTAAGAAATGTTGAATATAAAGAACATGTTAATACATGCCAATGATGCTGCCTTAGTTCAAAAGTTTATACGAACCTTAGCCGCTGTAAAATACGGTTGCTACCTGCAACTTAGGTACCTTGATGAGGCAATGAATATTGAAGATTAGAGTATGCTGAAATGTTCCTTTAGTTTCTCTTCAGCATCATGTATACAGCAATGTCAGTTACCATATGAAACTGCAACACGAAAAATTCCAAATAAGACTAGTAAATGTTTCCCAAACATCAATTTATACACTCGGCTCTCTTAGAAAGCGCAAGTTAGATTCACTGAAAATAAACAAGGAATATACTCATTTCAGCGTTGGCAGTCTGTGGTTGTGGAATAATCAAAAGGTCCTCTCAGGTTTCCTGATTTGAAGTAGAGCAGAAAATTTTGTTATACAACTTAGCAAGCAATACTAAGAATTCTTAGAATTCTTTCCTATTTCAAAAAGTTGGTGGTTTAATTTAATTTGTCTACTGTCTGTGAATTTGTTGACTGTTAAAATACACGAAAATGTGCTTAACAGGGACGCTTGAAACGTTTTCGTGCACTGTTTGCAATAAAATGTTTAAAAGAAAATCTGCGTTAAACCGTCACATACTGACACATTCAGCGGACACAAAAATTACATGTGACCTTTGTCCTATGAAGTTTGCATCAAGGGAAAACCTCAAGAAACATATCCTAAGACGTCATACCGAACATAAGCTCTTTAAATGCAATACGTGTTTGAAATCCTTTGCGACATCTTATCAACTCGAAGACCATCAAAACGTTCACTCTAACGAAAAGTAGTTTACATGCTCTGCTTGTACTTACACGACGCGATGGAAGCGAGCCATGAAAGTCCATCAACGTATTCATTTGGACAGTAAGCCATTAAACTGCAGCTGGTGTGACAGTGGATTTAATCAAAAAGGACATCTGAACGATCACATTCGTCGGGTTCACACAAAAGAGCAATTTTATGAGTGTGCCTTGTGTTCTCAATCCTACACTAACTGGAATGGACTAAAACAACATCAAGCAACACACGAAAAGCTATCCAATTGGCGTAAATGCTCAATGTGCTCAAAAAAATTTGCTCGTAAACAAGATTTAAAAAGACACCTGGAGACACACTCTTTGAATAGAAAGCGTTTTTCCTGTGAGATTTGTAAGAGCAGCTATACATTAAATTCAGAACTCACAAAACATATGAAAGCTGTTCATTTTGGAGAAAAGAAGCATAAGTGTAACATCTGCGGAAAGCAATTTGCAGAAACAAGTGTTTTAAATATGCACACCAGAACCCATACTGGTGAAAAACCGTACAAGTGCATTTTTTGTGAAAACAGCTTTGCGCACACAGGGGTTTTGCAAAACCACGTTCTATGCCATATCCAGGAAAAACCTTACTTTTGTCGCTATTGCCCAATCTCGTGTTCTAAGAAAACTAATCTTTCTTCTCATGTTAAAAGAGTTCATAAAATGTAAATAGTTGTTTCATAGTGTTCCTCACTTTATGACATTACAGTGTACCGCGTTACTATTTAGTAGGATTCAGTTTTCACAAAATAAAGTGTGCGGTTCACTTTTTTATTTTGTGATGTTGCATTCATTCTTGCAGTTTAGCAAGGTATACCATACTATTACTTGTATCTAGATAATTTATATTAGCGCTCTAATACCTAAGTTGTAAATAAAAGTAAAATATGGCTATTGATTTAGTATTGACTTTATAATTACTTTGATTACTTGGGTACCAAAATCGTGTGCTTGCTTTTAGAAAGATCAACTTAAAAATCCATATGAATTAATTTAACATGCATATCAATTAAACCACACATAAACGATAACGTTTGATACGGTTACATTGAAACTTTTAAAAAACAAAACCTTGAGAAAAGCTGCAACACTACTTACATCAGAATGTAGAAACCAATTTTACTATCTGCGGGTATGTCCTACTGTCTAGCCAACATTTTGAAATTAGAGTTAATTTGCTTAAGTTTGATTTGTATGCTTGTGTGAATAAAATATGTCCCTTGGCCTAATATAGAAATGCATTTGTAATTTTGGCGGTTTTTTACAGTTTTTTTGAATTCGCAAATCGGTTCACCAATTGTCAAACAACAATTTTCTTTTCCAGGCTTTCTTAAAAAACAAAAGATGCTTAACATTTCCTTTGTTAGTGTGGGCCATTTCTAATTCCTCTTTATCCTGTATATGTTTCAAAGGCGCATGAATTGAAAAAAATCAAACTGGAACGGGACAGCAACAGGAGCCGAATCTATGCGGTTTTAAAGAAACTCTTTAACATGGTGTTGTTGAATCTGCCAAAATGTGTAACCCTCGACACTGGGTTAAGTGCTGCAGCGCACGACCATGTACCCGAAAAACTGCCTTCTCACGCACTAGTTTCCTATACCGTTGACAGGAACTAAATACCAATTTCATAAAAACGTCACGACGTTTTATTACAATCGAAATACTGATTGAAATGCTACAAGCCAACATATTTGATGCTTCTAATTCAGTAGGTCTACATATACAAATACGATTTTTATGAATGAATACCCACAGATTAATTTCGACAATTCAATTGATTCAATATAAGTCAGTGCTATAAATTGATTGATTTCATTTCAGTCATTGATTGATTTCATTTCAGTCATTGATTGATTTCATTTCAGTCATTGATTGATTTCAATTCAGTGCTATAAAACTTTATTACAAAAGTACATCCACAAATACGATTATATTGGTGTTATACCAATTAAGCCTCAAAACATAGTATTATGTCAACAATTATAAGCAAACAATTTACATATCTTCAACTATCTTTACAAGTAAAAAATATATTTACAACTTTCTGATAAACAAGCTTAGACCTAAGATGGAAAAACACAAAACGCATAAACCATACATTTATGCACTAACTAAGTTGTTACAAGAGTGACACATGTAACAGTTGCCACATACACTTTGTGTCGGCTAGGCATTATTAAAAGCATTTGCTGGAAATTACTGAATCTGAATGAAGACAATTTTGTACTACACATTATTTGTGAAACCTATTTAAGTGACGTTTTAACTTTGTTCCGTCCCTAAAAGACAAGTCACAAGAAACGCAGAAAAACGGTTTTTCTTTAGTATATGAATGAAGGTGAGTTTGTAGGCCGTTTTTGGAAGCAAAACTTGCTTCACAAAAAATACACTTGTATGGTTTCTCCAGGGTATGAGTCCGAACATGATCATTGAGATTAGGCATGTTGGAATATTTTTTTTCACAAATATTGCATACATATTTTCTCATTCCAAAATGAGTAACTTCTTTGTGAAATTTCAATCCCGCCATTCTGACATAGACGCGGGTGCAAATGTTGCACGGATACTGCTTTCTATTCGGTAAATGGATTTTTATGTGTTTCCTTAAAATTTTCTCCGACGAAAATGTTTTAAGGCACACGTTGCATTGATAACACTTTTCAGATTCATGCGTCTTTCGGTGTTCTGACAAGCCTTGTGAACTTGTATATGCCTTCGGGCACAAAACACATTGATATAATTTCTCTTTTGTGTGTACATGTCGAATATGGTCATTTAGAAGTTCTTTTCTATTAAATTTTTTGTCACACCAACTGCACTGATGTGGGTTCTCATTCAAATGTAGTTTTACGTGTCTCTTAAGCTGATCGTTCCGTTTTGACGCGTAAGAACAATGTGGACACTTGAATGGTCGTACTTCAGAATGCGTTCGTTTGTGAGTTGCAAGGTGAGAGGAAGTAGCAAATGATTTAGAGCATGTCGAGCATTTAAATGGTCGCTCTTTTGTGTGGGATACTTTGATGTGAATATCCCTATCATTGGTACGTTTAAATTTCATATCACACACGTTGCACATAAACGGTTTTAAATCTGAGTGAACTATGCTGTGCTGATTTAGCAGATAAATTGATTTAAACATTTTATTGCAAACGTTGCAGGGAAATACGTCTGCACTTTTAGTCGAATCCATTTTATTTGCTTCTTTTTCTTTCACTTTGAACTCTCAGAAAATGTAGAAAACTTTTAGAGTCGTTTTTTGAAGGAAACCTTTGATTATTCCACAACTGCTTCTATCAATCTTGCAAACAGTTGTTACTATCGTTAGAGTTGCGGGGTGGAAAATAAGAAATTTTAACCAATTGTGCACTGTACTCCAAGCTCTTATGAGAAAAAGTGACAAATTTAAACTCCAGCTTTGCTTTTACTCAAGCATTTTATCAAGTTTACTGGTTAAATCACTTCCAGTTTCAACGGATCTATCTAGCTTAAGGCACAATGGAACCTTTTATGCTTCGAAGCTACCCTTCAAAGGTACGTAAGCTGTATTTTCATGCAGAAAAGTTCTGTAGCGTGGACATATTCCTATATATAAGTTAGGTACTTGGTAATTCTAAGCAAAACCCTTAAACTTTATTTATAGAATCGTTTGACAGCACGTAGGCTGTTTAAGTTGTTACACGTTCACGTTGCACCTACAAACTATGAATGATGGTTTTGTCAGTGGTCATTAAGACAGAGCACAGCTACCCATCATCTACACATAATCATTTTCTGAACAAATTGGATGGAAAAAGTACTCTAAATACATGTCTTCTGCCTTACTCTTATGAATCTGTGCTAAATGGAGCTTCATTTGTTGGTGCCTTTTATCAGAAAAGTACGGTTTGGAATGCTATGAATGATCTGACAATTTCAAACAAATTATTTTTGACATTTAACCACAGAAAATATGTTCAATGCTGCATTTTATCTAATTAATGTGTTGCATGTCAGTTTTCGGGGCATTTTCTTTTGCAATTTCTTTACATTTTCTATAGCGTTTTCCGGACGTTTTCTGTAGCGTTTTCTTGGCATTTTGTAACGTTCTCTGGGCATTTTTGTAACATGTAATTCAGCTCTTTGCTTCCTGTAGTTACTCATTTACGAAGGTTCTTGTTCTTTCTTGAACTCTGTTCTAAAGCAAGTGCTATCGTGTTGAAAACAACTATGATACACTTATAAAAAGTAAATGTAGTTTTGAAGGCGCTAACAATAAATGTTATTCCCGTAATCTCTGATAACTTAAAATGATAATTTTGTTCTTAGCAATTGCTTTTTTGTCATAAGTATTAAGTTGTGGATACTCACGACATAAAAAACCTGATCAGCTACTAAATTCAAATACAATGGAATACAAGATACATACATTTAATAAAATGTAGTCACGTAAGCATTCTTTTGCGCATAAATAGGGTACGTTTTAGGTACATATAAAACAATATACGACATTAAGCCAAAAGGGTCTTCTTAGAACATTTCACGCACTGATTTAGTATTTCAAAATTTATTAATTTAGAATGATTTAGGCATACATCCTAAAGGGTTGTTCGTTTCTTGCTTAAACTTTATGCATTGTATTTCTCATTGTTGATTGATTGCATGGTTTACTGCATATTTTTGACAAAAGGTCTACCTGAATACGAATTTGTGGGATTATGTTTTCCTACGTTTAAAGTAGAGCTATTTTTAGCGGATGTTGACACTAAAAAATAAGCTAACTCGAATTTCAAAACTTTTACTGCCTAATGATATTAGGTCTTCACAAAATAGCGTGTACAAAGTTTCATTCGGAACATGAACAAAAAAGTGAATGGTGTAATTTTATTTTTATATGTCTAGCCATTTCAGTAACAATATGGAGTTCCAAATGCTGAAACTAGCTACATAGTAAACAACTTACTAACAGCAAAACAATTAATCGTATAAGTGTCATATACATTACATAGTTCTGCTACCCTTCTCCATTACGAAATGGCTTGAAACTGTAGAGACCAGTAAACGTACACATAAGACAATGGTAACATTTCTCACCGGCGCAAAAAAGTCTTACGTAACGATGAGCAGCAGTACAGGAATGGAAGATAAATTTGCGGTGAGATCACAAAATGTCAAGCCTTACACAACTTTGCCCAAATTGCCTTTAAATTGCAAAGTAGCTGATTTCTATAAAAAGTACTAATTTAAATTTTAAATCAAGCTTATTAAAGGCTAAACTTTATGCAGGTAATATAAGTACACATTAATGTCAGGCTTTTGGAAGGTTATCTATTAAATTGAAGCCTTACGTTGTAAGCCAATAGGCTTTGGCGCCAGTCTGCTCTGTAAGGTTAATAGGTTTTTTTTATTTAAGTTCCTAAATTGTAAGTAAAATACTTCCTATTACTAATTTCAATGTTTCATTCGTTCCTGATGAGGGTCCTTGAATAAGTTCTGAAACGTTGAGCAAGTAAATACTACCTGCACTCGTGTTTTCATTTTTAAAATTTTTTAAATAAAAATTAGTTGCTTGTTTGAAGTAACAATTTTAGACGCTTCAAGATGGCTACATGTCTTATGTGGAAAGCGTTTGAATTACATGAAAAGTTGTTCAGCAGGTGGATGTACAGTCACGTACTAAAACTGGATATTTCTGCAGAGCAGTTGATAGTTGAGCACCGTTTTGAAAATCTATTTTTGTTTTACCTAACAAACTTGCTAATAGCTATGTACGGTTGCCTGTTTCGCTATATTGTAGTTACAAATAGCGTGTTTCAATGCAGTATAGTACCAGACGCTGTAATATTTTTGTATTTTGAAGCGCTATTGTGTACTACAATGACACTTTGTCTTAACCTTGTGCTATGTAAGCACGGGGTGCAGCTTTGCGATTACCTTAGTTGTTTATGGAAACTGGACCGTTACCACAGAAACGATACGCGCATAATCGGATATTCAACTTCTGCTTCTTTAATTAAATTACTGTGTATAGGTAAAAGCTCAGCAACTAATTTGTAGTTTTATAAAATATTTACAATACTCAATTTACAACACTTTATTTCAGAAACAAAACGGATGCTAAAAAAGGAAAAAAATGTCGATGTGTTAGGATTGCTGATGATTGCATTGGTTTTAATGCTTTTTGCTTGTGCATTTGGTATACCACTGCTGGCAATACTGATAAATATATATCCAACATACCATCTATTTGAAGCATATTTTTCAACACAAACCCCTATTTTAATAATTATGAAAGTAGTTATTCGACTTGTTGTTACTCAATGGGTTACTTGTGAAGTAACCAGGTCCCTTTCAGTAGTGTTTCTTTCTACACTATCAATACATAATATTGTTTTTAGTTGTCTTAAAACTATCGCTGCTATGCCTCCAAACATAACTGGGATAAAGCATTATGCGCAGTTTCAGTGTATAAACCAATTTGGATTTGAGGGAATGCGAAGTGGAGCAGGGGTACTTATGGGACTTGGGTTCTTGCTAGGGGTGATGGGTACCTGGATGCTAGTGTCAGGCTTAAAGTTTTTACCAATTTCATTGTACTGCTTATGTTCCCTGGCTACATTTGTAACATATATTGTCATCATTCAAACTCTAGCGCGTATTTGCAAATGTTTTCTACACAGCAGAACACTCCTTGAAATACATTGGCCTATAAGATCTATAAGATACTGGAAACTTGCAACACAACAAAACTTGGTAACAACAAGGTTTAGTCTGAAAATTTGGAGAAAACAACTTAAAGCCCAACGGCCAATTACTTGGTACTACGGAACGGCACAATTTGACGAGGATAGCACTCAAAACTTTTACGTAAATGTGTTTTACCGAGCAGTGGATATTATTCTAATAGGTTAAGTAAAAGTATTGGCTAAAACTGGGACCTCGAATATAAATATAAAGCTTTGAAATTTTACGACTCCATATCAAAACGATAAACATTAAATCTGCTAATAGATTTTACTTCCTTTAAATTGTCATCAATTTTTTTTTTCATATTTGGCATCTTGTTTTACGGAAGCACGAAGAAAGCCCCCAGAAAAAATCCCCCGGAAAAAAGCCCCCTACGAAGAAAACCCCCTACGAAAATAACCCCCTGCAAAGTTAACCACCTACGAAAAACGCCCCCTGCGAAAATTACCGCCTATGAAGTTAACCACTAACGAAAAATGCCACTTTTTTAACTTGCCATATAATAAATTAAATTCCATAAGCAAAAATATACAGTTCTAAAACTACTTCCACATTACTACATATTCAAAAATTTAAAAGCATGCATATATTTAGATTTTTTGTTGTCATAAAGCCCAACGCAAAACATCAATATTAGAGCTGCAATATTTTTTTCGGTTTTATATAAAGCTAACATTACGAAGTCAAATTAATTGATTTTCATTCAAATATTCTACTTGCCCATTACAAATTAAGACTCCGGGTGAATTTTTATTATTCCTATTACTTTTGGTAGATGTGGAAGTATATGAATACCTATTGCATACTACCAGATATTTAATACTATGAAGTTCATAGCATGACAAGATAATGTTGCATTAACGCGAGTTTGTAGGTTTTATTATGTAAATATTTAAAATGGGGATAATTGCAAGTGCACTCAGGATTATAGATGACAAATATTAATTAACTTGCAGCTGTGCCACGTTTAACTGGAGTTCGAAATCCTAGTTTTATAACTGATCAAAAATTAAATTACAGTAGTCTAAACTACAGCTTTGCTGGTAGTATTGAACTTTGTGAAAAATTCAATTTATATAAGACCATCTGGCTTTGTGAACATGGCCAATATAAAGTTTCATGGAAACTAATATAATTTAAAACCGAATATTTTTGTTTGTGGAATTTGACTTATTATATGTCAAGTTTAAAATGTGGCATTTTTCGTTAGTTTTTAACTTCATAGGTGTTAATTTTCGTAAAGGGCATTTTTCGTGGGTGGCTAACTTCGCAAGTGGTTATTTTCGTAGAGGGCTTTCTTCGTAGGGGGCTTATTTCCGGAGGATTTTTTCTGGGGGGCTTTCTTCATGGAACCTTGTTTTACATTTAGCTTTCAAAGTCAAATGAATATTTTTTTTTCAATGATTTATCCATATGAGCCCCACGCACAATGCAATTCAAATTCAGATTTATTACAAATATTGGCAACCATTGCGAATCCGCTTGTAGTCACTGTCTTGTCCGCAATTGCTACCCAGAGAAAAATTTTAGGGCTTCGATCGTTTAAAGCTAATAAAACCTTTAAATACAAAAGTAAGTAAAAGACTTCATGGTATTTTTACAACGTTTTCGACTCACTGTCATGCAAAGCTGACAAAGTTGTAGCATTTTTTCTCTGCATCATCATATTTATTTTGCATAAGGTTTCTAGCAAGCATTTATCTCGCTTGACTTTAGAAGTTCTTTACATAATACTCACTAGCATGTACATTGTCTCGATTTGTTTGGTACACCAATATTTTTTTACATTTTCCTACAAATACAACTTGGCTTAGCCTCAGCCAAAACTCGTGCACGTTTACCATTCAAATCAAGCGATTTATCTAGAAAGTGAGCAATATTAAAATACGTACTAAAATTGTCCTGACACAACCTTTCAGTCTCATGTAGCATGAGAGAATGACAATATTGTTAAAGCAATATCCGTTTTTGTTGCTGATTCCTCTCTTGTATAATATACAATATGGTTGATCTAACAGTGGACGACGGAATTGCTTTTGTTTCGGTCATTTTTGTTGGTTGGTTCTGGTGTGGTGTGCAATTGGGGTCAGAATTGGTGTAAATGGGTCACCTGGCTCATGGTCAGTTAGAAAATTTCACACATCTAGAGTCCGAAGTAATTATACTAATTTAAATTTGTATTACAATATCAGTATAGCCTTCTAAAGAAAAATACTTTGTTTTTCCATCCCTGCATTCTCTAAGTAGGCGATATAGCGGACTTGCTTGCTGGTATTCTTCTAACCTAACATTCCAGTATTCAAGCTTTTTTGAACAAATCAAATAAGCTATGAATTCTGAAGACGAGTAAAGTTTTTCAAGACAGAAAAGTCACATAAAAATACAGATATTAATGATAATTTAGTTGAAGTAAGGCTACTGGGAGCAAAAGTCGGTATGTAATCATAATTAACGGTTATTAATCCAATTTTTGTCAAAAGGTTTTTTTAGATTGCTCATAACAGATAATTTCTGCTATGCTCAAACCATTGGAAAATGTCTAAACTAAAGTCTACATGGAAAACAGTGAATTTCGTTAATGATGGTTTTGAAAATTCCAGAAAGTAGGGAGAATAGTTACTTGTGATAATATCCTACAATATAAAAAGAATATTCTACGTAGGCGTTGCTACCAATAAATGGATTTACGCAAGTGATACTAAGGTATATTCCAAGGTTTATATATTACAAAGCAAAAGGACCTCATTTTACGTTAACATTAAGTGGGCGCTTAATTTATAAAAACCAACTGTTTTTATTCTACATTTAATGTTTAGCCCATAAACCTCCCCTAGTGCATAATTATGCATGTAAAATATTAAAACTTTCGAGAACATAGTGGTCGACCAGTGTGGTCTTTACTGGTACTCAAACCAATAAACATTAAATTTCAATAAAAAATGTAGTAAATATTTTATTATGGTCAGTAATATTACTAATTAAATATTTTTGCTCTAGCGTGACAATAGTTTCGAATATTCACATTTAATACAAGCTTACAAATTTTTGACCGCATTAAAATATATTTCTTGCTTGTCGTACGCTTAGCTTTCATTTACTTGCGTTTTAGCGGACACGTTCCTCAAAGTGATTCATCCAGTAATCATGGATTCTAGAATATTCTCCTTTATATTGTTGGCATTTTTTCCTTTGTTCGTTTCCAGCAGTACAACGCCACTTTCTATAGTTTCTAATCGCTACCCATTTTGCATTGGTTACTTGATTCGTCCTACAATTTTGACTCAGCAGCACTTTAGTTATATTCAACAACCAAGCCTACAGACAACATTGGATTTACTAAACAGCAATATTGAAACATATCAAGGAAATATTGCAACAAGAACCACTCTAATGGTTTGGATAATAACTGACACCAAACGGAAACTTCACGATGCATATATAATGGAGAAAAGGACAAGAGCAGAAAAGACCGACAATTATGACCTTTATAACACCAGACCTGTACTAAGCGATCGCAGTCGTGAGCTAAACTACTGTTCGGTTTTAATCTCATCTCCTGATCAAATTAACGAATATCGCATATCGTTTTCAGAGGAACCAATAACTGGATGGTCAGTATGGCTAACGGATGTTGTATCGCAGTATACTTCTTTTAGAATTCGCAGAAACGCTGCTATGCTGGGATTTACAACAAGTTCATTTGAAATTGAAATTCTTGGAAAGGGATTTGTTAACGGAAAAACAATTCCATACTGGATATTTCAGTCGCCAATTCCGGTTTTTGCCATTGTAATTAGTGCTCACATACAAAAATATTGTTACAACTTTTGCTACAATGTCACCAAAATAGTACCTTTATGTACTCACTGTCGTACCGGAGAAGAAATTGCTGCTCTGGAAATGTTCGGCGACTTAGAGAACCTAGTTAGTTGGAAATTAAAAGAGAATTATTTAGTAAATCCTCTACTCATTATCAGATATACATTGCTGTATGCGTACAATAAAAACGAAAAGTGTGCGTTTGAAATGACACTAGAAAAATATTCCGGGCACACAAGAGGATTAAAATATTATTGTCCTGATGGCAACACAATAATTTTCAATATTGTAGCGCATAAGCTAAACCTTACAGTATTTTACGTCGATGCATTGAAAGATAGAGAAACCCGAGAATTCTATATTGAAAATGCAATATATGCTAGAGCAGTAGCCTTTGTGTTTGCCGGATTTTCCAGAGAAACTTCTTCAGCTCAATGGGATCGATCTGAGCTGGTTAGTACAGTGTTTTGGCGTACATACTCATTAAAAATACGGTACTCTGTTACCCATAACGTAAATGAGATATTTCACATATTCCGTATTTTGGCTACTCCGTTCGATTGGTACTGCTGGATGTTTATCTTTCTGTCATGTTTGCTTATGGTAATGTTTCTAATGTTCCGAAAACAGATTCAGCGATTGTACAACCAGGCAAAAAATTCAAATCTAGCTACAGTGGTTATTAATGTAGTTGCCATGGTGTTTGCACAGAACTCTGAAAGATCCTTGATTTGTGTATTATTTCTAGAAACAAGTTTTTTGCTTTGCTATGCGTATAGTAGCTTTATGACAGGACACATGATTGCACCACCAAGTCCATATATTATGGAAACTCTAAGCGAGCTTCTAAGTCAGGGGTACAGATTTGCAATGATTGAAAAGTATGTGAAAGCGCTAAAAGCAAAGAATAATGGACTTGTTGAATTAAAGAAGTTTCGAAGAGAAGTAATACGTTATGCAAAAGCTGGATTACAATCTGAAGGTTTCAATTTAAGTCTTGACGATGACCGGCTTTGGGTCCAAGTTCCAGATGGGAAAGAAGAAGGCAGACCGCAATATGACTCTAAGTCTACCCTTAATCCATATGAATCAAGCCAAATGGATTTAAAATATGTAGATTATTTGCAAAATTTTAACTCTAGTGATGGAAAGCAAGCTTTTAAGAAACGGTATGGATTCCAAGCAGAGCTGAGTCGAGTATATGCTAAAGGCAAAATAGCACTGGAAATTAAAACAGTTTTGGACAACGTATTATACGAAAGTGGCATTCGGTATTTCTGGGTAGGAATAGCAAAGCGGTTTAAAGAGATGGCAAATAGTTTGGGCAAAACGTCAGCAAACACTGTCGAAGTGCTTAAAGTTGACTGGCGTTTGAAAGAGCTTTTTGTTTTTAGTGGGTGTCTTGTTGCGCTTTCTAGCTTAGTATTTTTGTTTTATGAAGTTCGGGTATTACAAATAATTAAGTTGAAACTGCACAAATTAGTAGTTAGTATAAAGTGTTTGTTGACAAGGGCTGCTCTTAAATATCGTAAGACAAAGAGAACTGGTATTGACTTAATACAAGTGCGGGTAAAGCAGCTCACTGAACCTCAAGAGTAAAAAATTGACACCAGAAAATTGATGTTGCTTTGACACAAAAATTATTGACATTGTGAGACTTTAATTATATGCATAATTTAGATTATGTATTATATTAACACGGCAACGTATAAAATTACAATTTGCATGCAACGCCTGGGCAATGCTGAATCTATGTATATAGCTTTATTAAATTTTGCATAAACAATAATTGCTTGGATCTAATCATATTGTAAATATGCTCTAATGATTAACTACTTGTTTTCTAAGTAACCATTGATTGTGCTTGGGTTTTTATAAGCCAAAGGCTAGTACTAGCATTTTAAAACTATTTTAAAATATTTTTGTGTAAAATAATATTTTCGTATTCAACTTGTATGTGAGCAAATGAAATATTCCCTTTTTTAAATCAATAGCTCGCTTAATCAGCACCACAATACAGACTAGTAAAATATTTAAAATACTTGTTTATTGAGTTTAGCTTTTTACATGAAGTATTACTTAAGTTGACAATGCGGATCAATGGCAATTGTGTATAACAAGATAAAACCGTACTTACAGCTACATACCCTTACCATGCAAAAGATGTAGTGCAGGGCAGGATTTGTCACACTGGCTCAAACACAGGAGCTCTGTGGAAGGTTGTCAGCAGACGATTAATCTGCATTTATGCTAATTAATGTTTGGTCCGTTTGGACCTGAAAGGTAAAATATGTGAACTGCAGGACTGACTGCAGGTATGGGAAGAGACAAGGGAGAGATAGGCATTCCTATTCCAGTGGCCTCCAAGGCCGGTCACGGTAGCGAGATGCTGCCGATTTTGCTTATCACAAGTTATCTCTCTCTCTCGTCTGCAATATGAAATCAAGTGTGTGTGTGTAGAAGAGTTGTAAATAATTATTTTAATTTTCGCTAAATAAAGTAGCCGTAGCAGTAGTAATCTAATCGTGCTAGTGATTTGCTTATTTGTGCATACCTACCGCAAAGTCACAGCAGAAGGCTTACCTGGACGTGTTGTTGCGTGTAAAACAGTTGTCTGCCTAAGGAGTAACGTAAGATAAACCCTATCTGCAAGCTATAGCATCTCTAATCGCATATTATAGCATCTTTCATACAATAATATAACCTCCTTCGGCCGTACATGGCGAACATTTTGCCAGTTTTTCTGTGAGAGTGACAGTGTAGGTGCATAAAAAGCTTATCAATTTTATGCATATATTATGCTTTTCTCTTCTCTGCTGCTGTGATGTGTGAAGTATTCAGCTCGATACTCAGTTTGCTTGAGGATGCTGAATAGCTGAAAAAGGGAAATGCATCATCATCACACACAACTCTTTTCACGTTTAGAAACTCGGTTGTGAGTATGCTAAACGCCATATTTCTTTTACGCATGCTAATATATAAAGCCAGCTACTCGGTAGTGAGTCAAGGCTAATTTTCTATAATGCATATTATCATGCAATTTGGGATAAAGGCTTAATATATATATATATAAAATGGCTACATAATTTCATTTTTATGAGGAAAAATGGCTAGAAACTTTTATTTTTTAATATAATAATGGGGCAAATTGAGCAGTTGTAAAATAATAATAAAAAAAAAAAACAAGCCCTTTGTCTGAGAAAACGTTGTTTACGTTTTTGCTGCGCCAAATCTCAGGTTGTTGAGAATGCGCATATAATATGCTGAGCATTATGTGGCATATTTATACATTTAAAAAATGACAGACAAAGGCTATGCAAATGTCCGAAAACGTTTTAGAGGCTTTGACAAAAGGCAAAATTATAGACCTTTTTCATTGCACATTCCTGATGAATGACCCTTTTTTTAGCTAGCCAACAAGCAAATAGCCAAATGAAGTGTGCATTATGATTTTAAATAAAGACAGAGAGAGGCAAAGAAAATTAACATAAGTGTTAGAAATGGTAGTATTTCAGTAGTCAAATATTTCTTTTTTGTGCTTGTGTCATCTAATTATATTATATGCCTTAGCATTCTGACAAAGCACAATATAGTAATTTCCCTATATAAACACTCCTACTTAGCCTAAAAAAGTTTTTCAAAGGGAAAATTACGGAATAAACCATACTACCATACACACACTAACTGCCTAACTAATAGACTGTTAGGTACATCAGGAAAGGAATCACAGCAAAATGCAAGTCATATTATCTAAAAGCTTGTAGTGTGCTTACTATATGACTGCATGTAGTGGTGGTGGATATTATAATAACTCTCAATACTGAGAGCACAAAATGTGCCGGTATGTTTACCGAACCAAGGACCAAGAAGTTAAAGCTGCAGAAAAGGACCAGTAGTACCTGACTATTATGGACCACCAAATTATGTAAATGCGGGAAGTTGACTTCTGAGTCAACACAACTAAAAAATGTAATGGGAAATGTACGTAGACAAGTGCTGACTTGGAAATAGTACAAGAACCTTACACTACATCCTCCCGCAGTAAAAGTACTCAACTACTAGTGACAAGGGAAATGTATCAAGACCAGTGCTGATCTGGAAATTATACAAGTACCTTACACTACACCCCCTATAAATGGAGAGTACACAAAATTACTACAAATAACATTATTGGAGGAAGCCAAGCCCCACTATATGCAACCCCAACTGGGCAGTGAGAAAAACAGAGGTAGCTCTGTAACTCACCATAACTTCAACATAAAGAAGTTAGGAAATCCACAAGTGCCGAACCCAACACTACGGGACTGGAAGTACTAAGTCAACTAAATAAAACTAAAATTACCGCGATGATGAATCGAACGAGTTGGCTACATAAGCCAAAACCAATGGGGTAGAGTGAGAACACAGAGGCAGTTCTGTAACTCACACTGACTTAACAGAACCTACCGAAGGAACATTGGAAGTATATCAAAGGAATACTACTTCAACACCACCCCCCCCCCCGAAGTGGAAAAGTACTTCACGGCTAAAAAATCTAATCAAAGATCCCAACTCATATGGGGTAAAACGAGAGTGCAGACGAAGCTCTGAAACTCAAATTAAAGGAAATGGAGATCTCACGAACGAAATAAGACGGTAGTTAGGCTGTACTCACAATACGCGGGCAGTCCGGCGTTTGAGTACAAGCCCTTTCTGTCAGCCAAAGAATGCGCGGCAGCTATCAAGGTCACCTAAAAAATTAAGATACGGATATTAAATAGCAGTATCAGACAGTCCGGATGTCCTACAATAATGGAAGTTATACCGCACGTTATTACGCAATGAACGATAATGACCAACGCCTCCACCCATGATGCTTAAGACGTCCAAAGTTGAACCACTTAGGAAATCAGTGTTTTTAAGACCGAATATTCTGTCTGGAGAAAATATCGATGCGAAGCATGAATGCCAGCAGTACCAGAAGCAAGGAAGTAGAAACGATGGAAGTCGGGATTAGTCTGAATAAGGACCAACAGCTGATTAAGTCTTGGTCGAAGTCCAGGACTGAAGAAAAGTTGAAGACAGCGGACTCAGAAAGAAGATAGCGGCCAGGCCAGAGGTTGGGAACTTGAAACAAGCTGCCGTAATTTCAGTAATCCCGTCATCGAAGACCGACCAACCGAGTGGACCAAAAGCAGCTAGAAATAAAAAATGGCGAACCGAAGAAACCTTATATGAATGAAAAGAGATCCTGTTACCACTTAACAGCTGAATAAATCCCGAACCGGAAATAATATCAACCTTGGACGGAAAACGCAGGAAGCCGTTAGAACGAGAAATCGAGCAATCCATAAATTGGATTGAAGATTGTACGAGGGGCGACGAGTCACATGGCTATAACCAAAGAAGCTTAACTTCCACGGGAAGTCGTGATGTAGTTGAAGCTCCATGGAAGCCACACAAAAAAGGAGTCCATAGAGACTCTGAACCACGCGCAGACGTGATGGCTACCGAAATAGCAAGCTATTAGTACTCTGGACTGTCTCTGGTACAGCTAAGGCTATCCAGCTAATAAACACAACGTGAGACTCCTACCACAGACTTGGCCAACAACAAGAAAAGTTACTTGCCTTGAGAACTTAAAAGCGGCACTTCTTGATGGATCTCAACTCCTGGCAGCGCGTCTGGACAGGAAATATGAAGATTCAAATATTACATGCAAAGGACGCTTGAAGAATTCTAGTGTCCAAATCATCGTATAAACCACACCACCACCTACGGAGAAATCAAATCTCAACGAAGAAGAGATGAACATGAAACACTACAAACAAAGATGCCTTCCGATCCCTCATCGAGCAGTAAAGTAAAAACTCAGCAAGTACCCCCAAAGTTCCAGCGGAAATGGAACCACCTTAAGGAAGTGCCTTTTAGTGAACAGTAAACGTTTTAAAGCACACACCCAGCCCTCAAACGGAAGACGTTCCAAAATTCCCATTGAAGGAAACGAGAGCTGAAGAACTAAGAAATCATTGGAATTGGCGACGACAGCAGAAATATTGTCTTAATAACAGAGGTAGTTCTGGTTCGAGGCAATTACTGGAGTCCAGTGTCTGAACTCTTACAATTACAAACGAGGACAGAAATGCTAACTAAAGCACACAGATAATTTCCCGATATGGAACAAAACAATCTAAGGAAGACTATCCAAACGATTAAAGATACCCCAGCCACGGACTGTAAAATAACGCCAGAAAGAGGATACACGCGAGTCGAAAGCTCATGACTAACCTCAAACTAGGAAACGAATATATAAGACTTGACGCTTAAGCTCGAGTTTTAAACTAGAAGATCGAGTCTACAATTGACTTGAGACGAGTAAAATCCCGCTACACGACATCACAAATTGTATGATGTCATATTTTTAAACGATGGACAATGTCGAATCATCAGTACCTCAATCTGGTGATGGAAGACTAACATCCCGAAAGTCCTTCCACACCCCAGCTAAAGAGAATGACTCCAGACATCAGATGTGTCCCCAGACTAAGTCAGTGGAAGCCAAGGCAAACTGACCAAGTCGAAACACTCGTCTTCGGAGAAATTAAGTCGATAACGCGGACTAGATAAAAGAAGAGGATACCCAAGTCAGTTGACAACGGTATAAAGGCGGTACTGCAGCGCCTTGCGTTCATTAAAAGCGCCCCCCCCCCCCATTTGGGCTTATTTTTTTTTTACAAAAAAAACCCCCCCCCCCCCCCCACCCCCCCCCCCCCCCCAGCGAAAATTGGTGTTAAGACAGACCTTATCACCGAGCAGTCTCTCGCGTTTGGACATTATGTGTTTCAAGAGAATTGAGTGCGGCTGCACGGCCAAAAACGGCGGCAACTATCCTCGAGTCGCTTCAATTGAGAAGACCGCACAAATGCCACCGCCCTGATCGGGACTAGATGCGGCCTAATGCCAGGCGGCCAACCTATAGAACAGACAGGCGGAACCGGTAAGATATCACCTGCTCACTCGAACAGGTCACTGCTCACAGAACTAAGACCACTTCGGACACACAACTTTATCCTGTGGCGGAAATAAATCTAAAAGATAACAAGTACAGCCCCCCCAATATCGCCAAAGATCAACACGAGTCGTCGGAGACTAAAGTGTTTCCATGAGGAAAGCCAATAATTATAACAACTTAGAAACCCGACTCAACAGAGAAACGAAAGACGGTCGCCCCAAAACGAACAACTTAAAAGGAAAACAAGGCTCATAGAAGCGACCGTTCTCTCACGGCAAAGATAATGTCCCAACCGATCCTAGGAGTGAAGGATTGAAGATTGATATCCTGATCAAGCGTACATGCGAGCCCTACATGAAGTTCTTGAACCTCAAAAATAGGCAGAAGAACTAGGGAGATGTAGCACAAGGACAAAGCTGCGAGCAAGCCATGACTATCCCAAGTATCTACAGCCCAGGAAAAATTATGGGACTACACCTCAGCAAGTCCAAATGCCCCCAAAACCCGCGTTCGAAAAAAGGATAGTGCGGACAGAAATATTAAGCATATCTAAGGATACACCTTAATATCGCCAGTACGGAGTGGAGACACACGATACCATTCAGAATCCTCGGGAGGTCGAGGGTGCGATCCAAATGAAAAGATTCTGAGCTGCGTGGATACAACCTGACAAGGTTTGATTCACAACGCCAAAAGTCGTCAGCACAAGCAGACTGTAACTAAGCCCAACAGCTCCACAGGGGATGTGCGTGGACACTACCCGATATATAAACAGAGCGGCAGACATCAGACGTAAGACCTGAGACCTCGCGCCCAGAGTTCAGCAGCCAACCATAGTACAGTAACCACACAGAAAAGTAAAAATAAAAGATGATGAGAACACATAGATCGTGAGAGACGGCTACAACACTGCGACGGTTTTTCACTGGTAACCGGTAACCAGGTAACAATAATATGAGGTAACTAATAAAAAAAAAAAAAAAGAACACAAAAGATAAAAAAAGGAGAAGGTACTCCAAGCAAGATGAATCCTTCAAGACGATTCCAGGACTCCCCAAACAAGCAGAGGGGCCATGCCTCACTAACAGTGTATGTCACAGGATATCCAGAGAACGGAAACGCACACAGTAAAAGACGAGGAGATGGACTATGTAATATTTAATCTAACTACGGAGATGATTCCAAAAAATCTTACGCGTAACCTTAACAGACAGATGGACAACATGTCATTGAAATTGATGTCAAGATTGGTCTATAGACGGCGACACATACGGACATTGAGATGATGCGGTCCCCCAATGACGCAAAAATAAAATTCCAAGAAGCGAAAACTATTGATCCGGTGGAATGTTTCAGTCGATCACAAGCAGCGATTATAGAAGTCGCCGCAACTTACCACTATAGAAGCCACTACTATCCTCAATATATTAGGACGCATTCGAGGAGAAAGACGCACGATAAAACTCAAGAGGATACAGGTATAATCGAGTTCAGATTGCGATTCCAAAAATCACACTATCAAGGAGCGAGGATCTCCCCAAACACCAGAATCTGGGACAACAAGGTTTCATGACACACCGTAGCTGTCTAAACAAGGAAAAACAAGGAGATACGGACCAATAATGCTAGCACAACAACATGCAGTGATTGTCAGGCAGCAGAAGGACTCCAGGACAAAAAGAAACCACAGCTTACAGAAAAAACTCAAGCCCTTAACTCCGGCGAACCAACCATACCCTAGAAGTTTATTTCCCATACATACAGACCTTAAGATTATACGTTAAGTAGCACGCGGGCCTTGTGAAAATAAACAGGCAAAGAAGTTGGAAACTGAAACATATAAATGCGACGTAAGTCAAATTGGCCCAAACTATCGTCCCAATAGCCCAAAGCCGGAGCGCATACTGCAGAACGCGGATATCTCAAACTACAGATACTAGAAGCGAATTACTCGCGAACACCTGAACGTTTTTTTAAGGCTACGCGCCCTAGTCAACAATTGCACGATATCGACTAGCTGGACCACCCCGCCAAAGAAGAGTAAGGGGGCGAGACGCTTGCAGACAGGATATTCCAATTGTAAAGGCGTTAATAGGAGAGAACTGCAAGTTAAATAAGATATAAAAAATATCCAAGACCACATCTAACACGTTGGACTTCTAGCCTTGTCAATTGATGCACACAATATAAGTCGAACCAAACAAAAATGTTCAACATCAGAAACTCTCAACAGAAGATGAGAAATCCAGATAGTACCAACCAATTCCCGTAAAGTTTACTGACGACCCGACTAGAACGAAACCGTTGCTAGGGACCAAAACGGACATTGCGAAACACAGCTCCATATTCGAAAGATGAGCGAAGTACCGATGAAAAACCTATGTCACGACGATCGAATATACGTCACATCCCTAAGGACCCCGGAATGTCAAATCTGCATACTCTCCCTTTGAAGACAGATAACAAACTATTCATCAGGACCAGCCACACACAACTAACATAACATCGGGCCTGTCCGAAGTATGATATCCGTGCCGGATCCCCAATCATAGCAGCCACAAATGCAGGTGATTTAAAAAGAGACAACGCACAATAGTCAAGAAAGTCATACTTTAACAGACCGCAACACTTTAAAGATTTAGAAGCGCGTCAAAAAGAGGCACGGTGGACCCAAAGCATGCGCCTAAATACAAATGATATTGCCATGCCAAAACAAACACAGAAGAAACTAATATTGTACTCGGGTTGTACGAGTGACAATTATCCCACCAGCGTAAGTAGTAAAACGCCCCAAACGCAAAGGACGTTGCAAGGCAGGATCAAGTCACAAATAGGAAGTCTAAAATCAAATAGCTAGACTTCCCGCTGAAAAATCACGAGTAAGTGCCATAATGACACTTGGATTGGCGCCAAAGCGCCAGCAGCCCTTGATTGAAAAACTCACTAAAGCCCAGCAGGTATGACCGAAAAACGCTGCACCTCGGACAGTCTAAAAACATTACAGACAAAGATTTCGTCAAAGCGCCAAGATAAAGCGTCCGTCGGTACGTCCATGAGCTCCATAAGCATAGTAGCCATAATGGGCGATTGGAGAGCAAAGGCTGAAGGAGAAATCATGAATCACTGAGACCGCGAGGCCTACGTCCTCCAGTTGGCTATGGCCAATAAGGTTCCCCGGCGGTTGAACATTTGGAGGACCAGCTTGCAGGAATTGGAGGAGACAAAGACAACTCGCGAGTAGTTGCTCTTGTGTCTCCCAATACCTGAAGATGCAGACGTCGAGACAAGTATGGCAGGTAAACCCACAGGGTTAGCTGGTCGGGAGTAAGTGCAGCTCTTAGTTCTCTAGATCAGAAACGTAAGTAGGACATGAGTGCCGATGCATGGACCAGGCGTACAGCTGAGAACGGGACTCTTGAACACGGGACAAGTTCGCGGCGATGTCTGAGAGTGGAAGCCTGCGCTAAGCTCTGAAGACAGTTTCGTAGTAGTGCAAACTCAGGGGGATGTCCGAGGTGGAATCATGGAGCGCAGGTAAGCGATAACTTTCATCCAACATACATTTTAAATCCAATGAGCTCATTAAATGTCATTTTTACTATTTGTACATGTGATTCATTGTATGTAACAAAAAAAAAAAAAAACTAACAACATTGGTTTATTACATGAAATGTCATAAATACATTTATAGTATCTTAGAATAACAATTGCTATGTAACTTTCCTGATATAATTTCGAAGACATACAGTATGTCTGTATGTAATTAAACTGCTAAGATTTATTGTCTGAACTGTCAAGTATGCCTAACTGCCGAAAATATACACATAGGCATATGAAATGTGTTTTCGTTCTATGTATGATCCACCCCTAGAATCTGAAAACTACTCTTTTAATTATGGAAAACTTTGTTTATATATACATGACATGCGTGTATCATTTTACATGGAGAAGTGTTACATTTAAGTCCGCTGAGGGTGAGGAGAGACCACGCACCGAGAGCGCCATTTTGGAGACGTTATAGGCCATGTAGTGCCAGCGGACGAAGATATTTGCACACAGAGCCCTCAACACACACGGTTATATGCAGGTGCTCTGCTGTCGGACAGGTAGACAGCAGAACGCATTAATCTTGACAATTTAATGCTGCCCAAGTTAAGTGCCTATCCAGTCCATGCCGACCTGAAAAGCAATAAAATATTGAAAACATGGCCATCGGACTGACCTGCAGAGATGCCCTGAAGCAGACAAGAACGGAGAAGATAGCCAGTTCCTAATTACCCAGCATGGCCCGCACGGATCGGGATGGGGGGGACCACACCAGGTTAGCAAGATTTGCTAGCCCGTATTTTTGCTCTCTATCTCAAGATCTCTCCCCCCTCCCTCTCGTCATCGCAATATTGGAATCAGTGTGTGTGTGTAGAAGAAGAGAGAGCATCAGTAATAATATTTTGATTTCTGTCCTTAATTAAATATAGCTAGGCAGGTTGAGCAGTAGGTAAAACCCTAACCGCTTTCGTGATTTGCTTTATGTGTGACATACCTACCGCACTAAGTCAAAAGCAGAAGGCTTGCCTGAGAGACGCGTTGTTGCCGTGAGAAATCCAGTTGGTACTGCCAAAGGAGGAACGTAAGATAAACC
>CM056170.1:47500190-47553783 GCA_029691765.1 Entomobrya proxima
TGGATAATTGAATAATGTATGTCTATATGTAATAACTATAAGATGTACTTTGAACTGTAAGCTGCAACAAATTGTAAATTGAGTTGATAAATCAGCATAGAAATGTATTTTATTATGTATATCCCCTTTAATTTTTAAGTTTTTAAATTATGGAACTTAATTTTAATGTATAACTTGTCTATTTTAATGGAAGAGTGTTATTTTAAGTCCGCGAGGGGAGAGTCCGCGCCGGGGGCGTTTTGGAGGTAGCCATGTAGTGCAGGGCAGGATATTTCACACAAGCTCCAACACAGGTTATGAAGGAGCTCTGTGGAAGGTAGTCAGCAGAAGTTAATCTGCATTTATGCTAATTATGTATTGGTCCGTTTGGACCTGAAAAGTAAAATATGAAACTGCAGGACTGACTGCAGGTAGGTGAAGAGACAAGGGAGAGATAGGCATTCCTTTCTGATCCACGGTCATGCGTGGAAGTGCAGCGAGATGGCTGCGGATTTTGCTTATCTCAAGTGATCTCTCTCTTGTCTGCGAAATGGAATCAAGTGTGTGTGTGTGTGTGAAGAAGAGTTGTAAATAATTATTTAATTTCTGCTTAATAAAATAAGTAGCAGTAGCAGTAGTAAACCCTATCGTGTTTGTGATTTGCTTATTTGCATACCTACCGTGAGTCATAGCAGAAGGCTTGCCTGGACGTGTTGTTGCGTGTAAAACAGTTGTCTGCCTAAGGAGTAACGTAAGATAAACCCTATCTGCAAGCTATAGCATCTCTAATCGCATATTATAGCATCTTTCATACAATAATATAACCTCCTTCGGCCGTACAAAGAGCATGTCTACGTGATCAGATTCTATTTTATTTTCAGTTTTCCAATTTTCCAATTTTCTCTATGCATATTATATCTATATTTGAGTTATTTAGTAGCAAAACAGTTGCTGTAGTTTGCGTATCCTAGTCTGAGGTGGTGAAACCTGAAAAGATCATGTAGTGTCACTTACTAATCTGTCTTCACTTCACACTTTAGTCACACGTGTCGTGTCGTATTTCTGATGGCGGAATTTCAAAAGTGAATAGGTTTGTAATAATGAAAATGGGACAATATCTCACAAACAAAAAAGACTAAGTTATAGGTTAATATTTATTACAATACTGGCAGCTTTGACTATAAAACATCAGTGCTAACCTGGTTAATTAGAAAAGGCTTATTTATTTATTAGTTAACTAACCAAAATTTAGTGGTTTCGTCTTCCGTATTTCTTACCAAACATTTTATTCCCACAGCGGGTCGTTCCACGTTCCATTACGATAGATTTGATAGCGTCTTCTATGCGCTCCATCTAGAAAGTCGTCAGAATTTCTATTTTCAACCCCTGTGATAACGTAGGACTTTTGATCCGCGTATCCGGGGCCCTGGTAGACTTGACTATGTTCCATGGCCCCAAATTTAACATTGGTTATGCAAGACTTGTATTTTTCCAAGGCGCCACTTGCTTTTAAATCCGTTTCCTCAAGCTTCGCTCTCGTTACGCCTAGTTGGCTCTGCAGATGGTCTATACTGTTAAGCAAAAAGCTCATTGCTTGGTTCAAGTTTAAAATAAGCTCAAAATGATTTTGTAAAGTTGACTGGATAACTCTTTGGTCTAGCCTGTTAGACATGAAGAGTGCCGTTTGTATTTCTAAAAAATTTTCAAAGTCTTCATCTGGGATGGATTTCAGTGAATCTTTAAATATATTTGAAAGTAATATTCGTGGATTTAGTATAGCTAAAATGATCTCATTAAATTTTGCAAATACTTGAAATATTTCTCGTACCGTGGACTGCTTCTTGGCTCTGAACTTGCTGCTGTACAAGCATAGCAAACAGAAAAACGTTAGAGAAAACGATTTTCATTTTGACGTGCAAAATTTTTAGAACCTTGTGGAGTTGAATATACACATGAAACTGCAAGACTTGGAATGAGGATTGAAGTCAAGCCGACTCTTTATATACACCTGCTTCCTTTAATTTTACTTAGCCAGTAAGTGTGGTAGTAAAACATAAATTTTTTAAATCATGTTATTGGGTTCATGCGTGACAAACAAATTTTTAAATAATTGGCTAATCAATCATTTTGCTTATCACGTCAACAGATTAATTTGCTGGCTCCTTTTTTTGGGTAATTGTATTGCTATCGTATGAAAAAATTCGTATCACGATATGACAAAGTCGATTTACACTGCGGCTTTTAATTGGACTCACAATTAGGTGGCCTCACAAAATCAAACTGTTTTATGAGGTTATGAAGTTTAGGGATCCAGTATGAAGTATGAGTACTGTGTGTCTCAAACTAACTTCTGGAATTCGTGAAGGTAATTCCCAAGCCCTCCCACGTCGACTTTTTATTTATCAGCCAATCCGAAAATAGCTTTATGATGCATCATCAGCTGAACGTTTTCTGAGCGGTGTGGTGCCCGGTCGTACAGTGCATTCAGCTGATGATGCACCACAAAGCTATTTTCTGATTGGCTGATAAATAAAAAATCGACGTGGGAGGGCTTGGGAATGACCTTAATGACCTCCAACAATATTAGAAATTAGATTGAGACACACTGTAATCCAATATCATATTTTGCTACAAAAGCACAAACTAGTTACAATTATGATCAAATATTAAGGATGTAATGAACACCAAGTCTTGTTGCTACTATACTCCAGCGGCGAACATGCTCGAGACTCAATTGTGGACTGGCCGACACCAAAAATGTTGTTTACTACAGATTGTTTGCAGAGAAATATGCTATGAAATTATATTTTGCAATCACACACAGTCAATTTTTTAATGTATGATTAACCGACAGACATATTGTGTAATGATAACAGAATATGAAGCAGCTTCATTGAAGCTGCAAGCATATTCCAAAATTAATGAGTACGTTTTACTGGTACATAATCTGTGTTGCTTTGACACCTAACAAGGCAATTATGAATGACTATTGTGTTATTACTGGTAAGCAACTTAACTTCCTGGTATCAGTATTTGCATTAGCATGATCAGAAATAAAAGGGCATATCAAATGATAACTAATTAGTAAAACTGATGTCTACTAGGTACCTATAAGCTGAATAGTGATGGAAGTACCAAAGCGTAGTACGATTGTGACTGCGCATCAATCTGATTTTATTTATTTGATATTTGAGTTTTTATGATTATTTACCCTTGTCAATTTAGCAACACAATAACAAGCTGTGCAAACATTCGAAATATTAGATATTGGGAGCAGATTGCACTAGAAATGTTAATGAGAATTGAGATACACTTTGCAGGTTAGTACCAAATAAGTTTTGAAGTACGGATTTAGTTGTAATGCACAAATGCGGCCGAACAACTGTGCTAATGCAACAACAGCAATTACTAAACACCACCAACGCTGGCATAAATTTCCTTTTTACCTCTGGATGCCTTAAGCTCCGTGAATGAATTCGTTTGTGATGTAAATAACCAAAGTTTTGGTATAACAATATCTTTCACTTTCAAGCTTTACCCATTATGCTTCGGTATATATGCACTCTATACTCCAAACAAAACAAACAAAAGATAAAGTATTGTCACGTTATTCCCGTATTCACTATTGATTGCTTATAAATCCCAAGTCAGTTTCTTATCTCAATTTACAAATTTTTCTTTTTATTATAAAAATCCAAGCACTTTGTTACTATACCACAAGATGCATATAAGTCGTAATCATGTTTCATCATATTATCAGCTTTGTTATCATTAACTTTTGTTCTAACGAAAGTTTTGCAAGATTTCTCATACAATATGTATATCGTGGACCAGATCCTATTAAAAGTTAAAAGCATTCAAACTTATACATACAAACTATTTTCTTGAAAAAATCTAAATATCAATGTAAAGTTGCTTACAATTAACTAAAAATATATAGTGTTAACTGTTTTCGTGTAATAAGTTTGATGTTGGTATACATTGGATGTTAGTTTGGTTGCATTCGTTTCTTGTGATCACAAATGTTTAGGCTGTTTTATGCAATACCTATAACACTTGACCAATAGAATATTATACTAGCTATTATACAATCATATTTGGGTACACAGTATTCCTAGTTAACTTAAAAATCAATATCACTAGATTGTAATTTGTACCAACTAGATCTCACTTGATTTAACTTTTAAGGAGAAAAGGGTTTCAATCAGAATACACGCAAATTTATATTTATTTCGATTAAATCATTTTGGTGCAAACTTTTCAGACGTAAGACCTGCAATGTGGCTACTGAGGCAGCACGTTTGCTCAAAATGGGTTTGACGTATGAGTTTTACCATGCAGGTAACGTATCGGAAATTGGCTAAACTGTTTTCCACAAATGTAGCACTTGTGCCATTTCACACAAAATGTTTATTTCTTATGCGAAGGGACACCATTATTAGCTCGCTGCTTCTGCAGGAGAGCTATTTAAGATATCGTTGTCCGTTTGTCTGTCTGTCTGTCTGTCCGTCTGTCCGTCTGCCCGTCTGTCCGTTCACTTTATTTTTAAACCAGGCTAAATCGGCTCTAAACCAGCAAAATTGGCTCTAAACCAGCAAAATCGGCTCTAAACCAGCTTAAATGGGTTCAAAATCAGGCAAAATAGGGTCAAAATCAGTGATGGGCCCACTCACTCACGAGTGGTGAGTGTGAGTGGTATGAGTGAGTGGAGGGAAGCTTTTTTTCAGGGTCATGAGTGGTGAGTGGAGTGAGTGGTCAAAATTTTTGAGGAATGAGTGGTGAGTGGAGTGAGTGGTTAAAATTTTTGGGTTCATGAGTGGTGAGTGGAGTGAGTGGTTGAAATATTTCTAAAAATACGAGTGAGAGGCTCAATGTTTTCGAAATTATCCGTAAAATCTTGTTATTTTTCGGAAAAATTTGCATATTTTTGTTTTAAAACGCAATTGTTTGCTTAAAATTAAGAAGTTGAGGCTTACTATTACTTAAAAAATCAAGTTTTGATGTCAATTTTGCCAGAAAATTACGATATTTTGAGCTAATGAATGATGAAATGAGTGGTCATGAGTGGAGTGGCCGAAATTTTTGAGGAATGAGTGGTGAGTGGAGTGAGTGGTTAAAATTTTTGGGTTCATGAGTGGTGAGTGGAGTGAGTGGTTAAAATTTTTGGGTTCATGAGTGGTGAGTGGAGTGAGTGGTTAAAATTTTTGGGTTCATGAGTGGTGAGTGGAGTGAGTGGTAAAGGTCTGACTACTTGCGTGAGTGAGTGTAAGTTGAGTGGTTTTCAAACGCCCATCACTGGTCAAAATTAGGTTAAATTGGCTCTAAACCAGGCAAAATTTGGTTTTAAGAAGCCCAGAAGGGCATTACATCCGCCAGAATGGGCTATTATTACTTACTGCAATCATCAAGGATTTTGTCGTAGGATAGGATCTTTTGACCACTTAGACACTCATCGTTGTTAGCAGCGAGCATTTTTCAATGGCTTACCATGGATGTTTAAACCTTACAGTTGCTATCGCTCTCTATTGCCCTTACAGTACCTTAATACTATCGCTAGCGCGACAGCTTGTTGAAAATATAAAATTCTGATGTCCACTAAAAGTACTAACTTCAACTTTTGATTAATCTAACCAGCAGCTGAACTTTATTTTGGCAATATTTGTAGACGCAAAGTTCATGCTTTTGAAAGGCTAGCGATAAATTAAAACATTACGCTGTGTGCCAATCAGCTTTCGCGCCAGTCTCTTTTGTACAGGCTATTACATTTTTCAATTAAGTTGCTAAACTGCAAGTAAAGTACTTTCTGTTACCAATCATAAATAACATAATTTTTAAAAAACATAAATTCAATTATAGACATAAAATGGTAGACATAAAATGTTTTGTTAACTAGAATGTGCAATGTGCATGTGAATGTGAACTTTGCTCCTGAACTCTTTCATTTTATTTCTCATTTTAGCTCTATTGTTTTAATCTAGGAAAAGAATGGTTCATGGAAAGCATGCCTAAGACATGCGTGTGTTGTACATTTCAATTGCTTCATAGAATTTCCTAGGCGTGTAAAACCTTTCTGCAATTTTCTAGCTGTGAGTTTCTTTTGAAACAACTTTAAAAAGACTTTTATTATGAGTAACAGTTGCACAAAGGGTTTAAATATTTTGGATCTGATTTCGCCTAAAAATACGCATAGTAACGCCACTAATAATACAAACACTACTGCAACGTTATCTTTCATTTGCAACGCTTTAACCTTGTGTGTATCAATTCTTGCTAGGGCTTTTGTATCGTTCAATGTATGCGTGTTTTCTTGCCATCTTTGCCATAGTTCCACAATACCTGAATGAATTAGAGAATTTACCTGGATCACTAGATAGTCAATATCAACAGCTACTTGATAAAAGCTCAACGATAGCAAAGTATTAGCCAGAGGGGTTTTACTCCGCGTAACCAGGTCGTCCCCCCTCGTTTGTCTGAGCTTGACGTAAATGGGGTTTGTCTTTATGAAAGTATCAATGTATGCATTTTTTGTGCATGCATTCACACGACTTTCAAAATACAAGGGGTCCGTAAACGTTTTTTCATACAAGACCCTCTCTTGCGGAATATATATACGACTCAAAATTTTATGAACAAGCGAAATATTTTCAGTTGTTGGAGTTTTGTAATATGCCTCACTAAACGAAAGCATAGACAAAAGAAAGTCCTCTGAATATAGAGGTGACATTGTTTGGTTTACTTTTGTACTTTTCAAGCCTAGCTCTTCTGTAAATAGCTCTATAACCTTGTCGAACACAGTATTTATCATCAATGGTCGATACAAATTTACATCACCATTAGAACTGAAAAATGTAAAGTTATGGTTCAGCAACTGGATAAACGTTACCAGTTTCTTAGGTTCCAATGGAGCTGTAAGTTCTTTTATGTTTTCACCTCTATAGCCATTTGAAAGAATGACTGCCATTAAGATCCAACTAAACGTCAAAAGCCTCAAACGCTTGTTCTGCAGAAGTTGTTCACTTTGCTCTAGGATTAGACAGTAACTTAGCCATAATCCTGCAAATTTGTATTTTAATTTAGTTGTGGCGTTCATGTAGGTCACAATTTTTCCAAAAGACGCTGCATACAAAGCAATGAACGCCCAAACATAACCATCATAGGCTTTAGCAATGGCAATAAATGACATAAAATAGTTTGTATCTCTAATGCTTGTACATGAGACAAAGTGAAATCCGCTTGCTTCTAACCGCACAAACTGGAAATTGAACGCCGTTTGAGCTACCCAGAGCACGGGAAATAGCCCTTTGTACAAAACATTCGAATGGTCGCTCAGAGTGCTTGCATTTGAAAAAATGGTTCGCACAAGTATATGAAAAACTACTTCAGAATTTTTCCATAGATCATGAAAAAATACCCCACGAAGACCCCGTTCAACTACATTTTTTTCTAGTGTAAAGTTTGGAGGTGAGTTGCAAAAAGCACAATGAATTGACCATATATTGAAATAGTGAAAACTTTTTCGAACAAACTTTTCTTTAAACCCCAACAAATCTTGCTTGCTTGTAGTAGAGTCACTGTAAATTGTAAATTGAAAATTTCTCTCTTCATACGTATTTAAAAGTAATTAAACCCAGAGAAAGTATTTCACTTATAGACCGATTCATACAGTTATATATGTTCTCATAAGTTTCTGGTAATGTTTGTAGATCAACATATGCACGAACTAAAATTTGTTTTTCTGTTTTGGATCCAATTCCCCAGAACAGAAGGGTTGGAATATACGCATTAACAAATATCGGTTCCAGATTTACGCCATTTGTAGGAATAGAATTTAAAGCAAAAAATACGTTGCTTGTGAAAGAAGCACGTGCCGAGTTTACGTTTGGAACAAAAACAAAAATTCTACCGCTTCTAAAAATATGAGTAGTATGAGTACTTGGAGTTGGTAAATTTAATAAGGGAATAATTAACTCATGAAGGCTTGGAGGTAGCAAAGTTTGGAACTGTACACGACTTCCAAATCTGGAATCTCCAGCCAACAAGCCCCGATTTAGCACATACCAACGTAAGCAGTGTTTCAGTGGAGATATGTAAATTGTAACCGTGCATTTTGTCTTGGAGTGAATCGATCCTTGGCTCATTATATTGCTTTCAGCAACAGTGTAGGTTGACCTATCGCATTGCATGTAGTATTGATAATTCTTGGGTAACCTTATATGTATATAATCGACTTGCCAACGGGTCACCGGTATTTTGAATGGAAACAGATCCAAATAATTGATTGCCTAAAAACGAAAAAAGTTAATTTTAATTCAAATAATTGTATTGCAAAAATATTACCCTACCTTATCTGTCAACACTGCTTGCAGTATTTGAACTGTGCATTCTTCAAACAAATTCACGTCATCTGAAATATCCAGATCGTAGGTTTCTTTTGCCAGTGAAACAGAAAATGGGCTTTCAACTAAAGCATATGTCAAAATGAAGGCTACAAAAAGGCCGTTTGCTTTCATTTTTAATGCTGAATTTGTCACATTTCAAATTTGCTGGATTTTAAAATGCGTATAAACTTCACGGGTTCTTTTGCGCGACTGAGTTGTTTACTGATATTCTCTACCCACGCCATATCTTTTTTGAGGGAAAGCTATTAGTTAATTGCTTTACGTTGACAAATATTCACAATAATACATTAAAGGAAACGAACAAGCCTTATCTTAATAATTTTCTTCTACTGCAGTACCAGGTACTGATAACTCACCTACACAACAGCACGTGGATAACCTGCTTGACAAAATAGGTATATCATATATGACACATTTGACGGGAATATCGAAAACAAGGCGGGTATCAACAATTAAAATGAAACCCTTTTGCCAGGCTTGTATAAGGTTGTAGTACTAAGTATTAAAACATTTTTAGAGACAGAACTTCTTTCTTAATATTTTGACTCCATAAAACGGTAAATAGAATACGTAGAGTTTTCCAAAAAGATTGAGAAAGACTTTAATGTACGGAAATTTTTTATTTGTACCTCGAGAAACTAGAAAAGTTACCTGATGTTAGGACATTAGTTGCTGCGTATTGTCTCAAAAAATCATTTATGTAAGTTGCCTAACTATTGAGATGCACGAAGTTAAAAATAGGGTAACAAATTTTGTTCAAAAAATTACATGCTAATTTTTGCGTTCATAAACTCAAGCTGTGTTATAAGGGACAAATGTGCATCTAGGGGAGCAAAAGTATAATTTGTTTGATCTACAGCTTTAGTAGAATCTGCTGCATGTGGACAAGGATACTACCTGGTACGTGTGGTTTCACGAACAGTAAATTTTTAAAACGATCCAATCCGAAAATTTGGGTAGGGTCAACATATAGTTTTACCTGTTTCTAGAGAAACCCAATAAAGTCTTAGAAATTAAATCTGCCTTTAATGACAAGGAATTGTTGCTCTTTCTATGACATATGTACGTTATGATTTGGATGGCTAAATGTGTCTTTAAATAAAACATTTGAAACATGACACCTTTAAAATTTGAAAAAAGTGGGTGCACCATGTATCACGTTACGATCATGCTTAGTTTGACATGAAGGATCTTGATTCAAATCATTCGGTTGTTACTTGAAATACTACAGATGAGAACAAACCTGACGAGCGGTTGATTAGACCTCTGCTACAAATCCCTTAGAATATAAAGAACTCGAAATTTAGGGTTTGATCAAAACCTCGAAAATTATACTCTTTTTTATTTTACCTGGTATTCATATGTTATGGCACTTGGGCCCATAATTAAGTAATGTTAATGTACACAAGAACCTAGGCTATATGATAGACAAATCATAGTGACGGAACTTGTTAGCATGTATGGAATATTGTTCACGAAAAAATTTTCTCAATCTTTTTGGAAAACTCCACGTAAGCACCAAGCATAATAATTTATTCTTTCCGAAAATGTCTAAAACTGGAGTTTTATAGAATCACAGATGTAGGAAGCAAGAATAAAGCTTATTCTATGTTTATCTTACATTAAAACAAAAACAAGTTTTAGCGTTGAATGTGCGAAGTACAAAACAATAAGCTGCTTAATAAGCATAATATGTCGCATATGAACACGGGTGGGCGTAAACTTTTAGCACTTTGTTTAATTTCACCGATATATTGCATTAAAAATTCAAGTGTTATTGTCGGTCCACGTGCATGGTACACAAATATTTAATAATTTTTAAGTTTTCGAATGTTGTAGCTTTGGGATTTAACTTCAAATGACAATATAAATTATGTTTACGCGGTATACGTTAGACGAAACTGGAGTCTTTTAATGCCATTTATTTTCTATATAAAATATATTTAAAACACAGGTAGTTGTTGACAAAGCACTTATTTTCCCCGACATTCGTATTAAAAATTCAAGTGTTATTGCCGCTCCACGTGCTCTCCGGGCGTGACCTGTTTTTAAAATTTGTTAGTCTTTACTAGATTCAAATATAAAATTAAATGACAATACAAATCGTACAACGACAACAAGGTTTTCGAATCAAGGGATGGATTTCACACGACTTCTATCTTATTAGGTAATATGGCTGGCATAGCTCGGGTATTTGGAATTGGTGGCATGGTCTTGTTTCTAATTAAATACTTAACCTCAAATCAACTGCTTATTATTTGTGGCGTTGCACTGAGGGTTCGGGAACTTTATGCGAAACAACTTTTTAGGTTATACTGCTTTTATTTAATTTGTTGATGGAATGTGAGTTTATATGTCAATTTCTGTTAACTACAAATCAAAACTCTGTGAAAACTGTTTTTGACATTGATCAATTTGTAAATCATTTATTTAGCCGATATAAAGCGCAAATTTACAATTTCCATGAGAATTAAAATATTTATTGAAATTCATTGTTGAAAGCTACAAGGTAATAACCTATTTTTAAATTTTATTCATTCATTTATTTCAAGTGTGCTATATAGAAAATGTACAAAAAAATTTTAAACATTGTTTTCTCGAATCCGAAATCAGATTTGAAGAACTGATATATTTTTTTGGCATGTATACTACAGTTATAAAATCTCTTTTCAAAATTAGTAGTGCTCTTTTGCCGCCAAGATAGGTTGCCGATGAATCATCTCTTACAGTGGAATACTAGAATGAAAAACATTTTTGTCTGTACATTAGGAATACGATTACTCAGTTAAATTTACGTGATAACTTTTTAGACTTGTGAACTCTGATAATGTGGTTATTGAGATGACACTTTTTCCCAAAAGAAAGTGGACACCGACGACAAAAGTAAGGTTTCTCTTTAATATGGGCACAATAGTGGCACTGCAAACTGACAAACTGAGAAAATCCTTTATTACAAAACACACAATTGTATGGCTTTTCCAAAGTATGTGTTCTAACATGCATACAAACTGCTGATGATTGGCTAAACGTCTTCCCACAAATGTAGCACCCGTGTCGTTTCCCCCCAAAATGTTCAAGTTTCTTGTGCGTAGATAAGTTATACTGAGTAGTATAACTCTTCAAACACAAGTCACAGGAATAACGCTGTCTATTTTTTAAATGTGTTTTTGAATGTTGATTTAAATCATACTTTCGAACAAACGTTTTTGAACACTTTGTGCATTTGTGCCACTTTTCTGGGTTATGAAGTTTTTGATGATTATAATATTGATCCGATGTTTTAAACGATTGAGAACAGACACTGCAGTTGTAAACATTTTCCATGGTGTGTTTACTCCGAATGTGGTTATTCATTGCGTATTTTATTCTATATCTTTTCCCACACCAACTGCATTCATGAGGTTTTACGTTGGAATGAATTAAGTTATGTTGAGTAAGCCCGCACTTCCTATTTGATGCGTAAGGACACAAAGAACACTGAAAAGGTTTTTCTTTGGAATGAGTCTTTTGATGCTTGGTTAAATGGCAACGTAAGGCAAATGATTTTGAACACTCAGTGAGTAAGTCCATGAGTCTGGGTACACCCCAAAAATTTTTGCCTTGAATTTTTAAAACTTTTATACTATTTTGAAGAGTGCTTATCCAAAATTACTCTACACCAGGTTTCATCTCCATATGTTGTTTTAGAGAGAATAGACAGAGGTTTAAAGTTAACGTATACCAAAAATGGTAATGTTTGATTTTTTCAGACCGGACGTAAAACTGACCAATGAAACTTTTTGTGAAACTTAAGCACCTTATTACCGTTTCAGTTGGAGATATTTTTGGCAATTTTGAACCAGTTAAAAATTTTTGAAAAAATTAAAAATTTGAAAAATTGTCGATTTTTTTTGGGCATTTTGCGGAAAGATATAGATATAATTTTTAACTATTTCTTTGTTTGTTTGGTCCCGCTTTTAGTTGACCCATCTACAGTTTTGTCTGCCTCTATTAAGTGCAAAAAACCATTGGACAAAATTATTCCCACCTTCCATAAGATGTTACTAAAATTTAGAAAACTCAGGTAATTTCTTTGAAACTTTGTGGACGAGATCAAAGGCTCTGCAACTATTGTTCTAAAGCATTTTAACAATTTGTCTAAAAACGCCTATTTAATAGCTTGTTGTCTGCGCTACATGAATAATGTATCAAGTGTCTAACATGAACAGCTTGGATGGAGTGGTGACCAAGAATATACAAAAGTTTGTTCTAAAACGGAAGTGCCCAAAATTCAAAGATTCTTGCATAACTTTTTTTACAGACATGGTATCAAAAATCTGAGAGACGACCTTTTAGCAAATTTAATTAAGAACAATCTCACATCCTCACTTTTGAAATTGAACGTTTGCAGCACGAATGATAAACATAAACATTTTGTAAGATGAGCTAAAATTCAAAATTTTTGAAAATTCTGTTTGTTTTTATTTTGGTATTTTTTGAAAATTTTTTCGCTGATTATCGTATTTCGATACTTGATGAAATATTATCAACCTTAGATAGCCATTTCGAAGGGGCGGAAATATTGAAAAAAACAGAATTTTCCCAAAATTTTGAATTTTAGCTCATCTTATCATCAACGTATGTTTATCATCCGTGCTGCAAACGTTCAATTTCAAAAGTGAGGATGTGAGATTGTTCTTAATTAAATTTGCTAAAAGGTCTCTCTCAGATTTTTTGATACCATGTCTGTAAAAAAATTATGCAAGTAATCTTTGAATTTTGGGGCAACTACTTCCGTTTTAGAACAACTTTTGTATATTCTTGTCACCACTCCCATCCAAGCTGTTTCATCGTAGACACTTGATCACATTATTCATGTAGCGCAGAACAACAAGCTATTAAATAGGCTTTTTTAGACAAAATTTAAATGCTTAGAACAATAGTTGCAGAGCTTTGACTGTCCACAAAGTTTCGAAGAAATACCTGAGTTTTCAAACTTTTAGTCACATCTTCTGGAAGTGGGAATATTTTGTCCAATGGTTTTTTGCACTTAATAGAGCAGACAAAACTGTAATGGACAACCTAAAAGCGGGACCACAAACAAAGAAAAGTTAAAAATTATACTATATCGTTTCCGCAAAATGCCCAAAGAATCGAAATTTTCAAATTTATTTTTCCAAAAAATTCATAAACTGGTCAAATTGCCCAAATATCTCCACCTGATAGGTAATAAGGTGCTTAAGTTTCACAAAAAGTTTCATTGGTCAGTTTTACGTCCGGTCTGAAAAAATCAAACATTACCATTTTTGGTATACGTTAACTTTAAACCTCTGTCTATTCTCTCTAAAACAACATATGGAGATGAAACCTGGTGTAGAGTAATTTTGGATAAGCACTCTTCAAAATAGTATAAAAGTTTTAAAAATTCAAGGCAAAAATTTTTGGGGTGTACCCAGACTCATGGACTTACTCAGTGCACTTATACGCTCTTTCATTTGTATGAACACAAATAATGTGAGAGTCCAGACCACTTTTTTTACCAAATGTTGCTTCGCACACATTACAAACGTAGTTTTTTTCTTTGAAATGTTGCAATTTGATATGCGTGTTTAGATTGCTTTTTCCTTGATATGTTTTGGTGCAATCGGGAAAATTACAAGCAAAGTGATTTTTTGCACTTTTAGAATCCATAATATGCAGTGAATCTGAAATTTAAAAAAATGTATAAGTTATAAACAATTTCCAAAAACAATTTTGGGTAATGGTTTAAGTTACAATTCTAAGGTTATTTTAAACTTACTTAATTTCAACTAGATTGGGGTTTACTTGTCCCACATCAAATACTTTTTATTGCTGCACACATTAAAGTGCTACAAAATTAGAGCAAACGAACCACAAAACAAAAAATGTTGTTTATTGGTAATGCTTTGCTAACCAGCTCACCTGATTAGCGTGTGTATCGCTTAAATGTGTAGCGAGTAGTGTAAAGAGTTTGTGTACATAGGAGAGCTGGAGCTGTGGGAGCAACAGGTTTTTCATCCAACATGCACAATCTTTACTAGTCACATGTCAATGGAATCAGGTTTTGTGCAGCATAAGTACGTGAAGTGTGAAAAAAAATAGTTTGTTGTGATAGAAATGAAAGATCTGTCATGTATGATACTGTTTTCCTATCCCACACTTTGTGAACACGGAAAGAAATTCATTGGTAATGTAATGTTAAGCAACAAATAATTTGTCCTGTTAAGTCTGTGCTGACCAACTGATGCTTCCCAAAATTTGCACAAAGTACAGGTTTTCTCAACTTTTGTTTCCTCTCACAATTCAAAGTTTTTGATAAATTCATATAACTTTTTTTTACCACTATCATTTTTAAACTAATGTAAGATCAATAAACACGAAAAAGTGGTTCAACAAGTTGTAATGTTTGAGCATATGATTTTGAAGCTGCTGAATTACCCCAAAACTTGCTTCATAAAATTGGCAAAACTAGGTCTTTTTGTATTCACACGAATATGAACACAAAGTTGCTTTTTGATGGAAATTCTTTTTCGCAGAATTTACAGCTGTAATCTTTTTCTAAATGTATGTACATAAATATGCACTTTTTGGTTATAAGCACAGATAAATTTTTTTTCGCAAATGTTATACGTGTACTTCTTTTCCCTGCAGTGAACTCGCTTCTTGTGTAAGTTCAGATAACTCTGAACAGAAAAGGCTTTGAAACATTTGTCACATGAAAATTTCTTCCCTTCATTGAAATGAAGCTTCAGATGTCTTTTTAAACTATATATTTTCCTAAAACATATTGTACACTGGTCCCATTTTTCTGGATTGTGAACTTTTTATGTGGGTATAATGAACTGAAACTTGTAAACGGTTTTGAACAAACGCTGCACTTGTAGGCATGTTCCTTTCTGTGCACAGATCGAATATGAATATACAATTGTCATTTAGTTTTCACTCTAGCTTTGCACAACATTTGCAATTGCCTTGAACGCACGTAAACATGTATCGTCAATCCTCACTGAGCAAGAGGCGAATCTGATGAACGTGTTACATGTTCGTGCGCAAAAAAAGTTGCCCAAAAATACTAACTCTTAGAACTGCAGTGTACCGCTTTGCCACCCGAACTAAATACCATTCACACGTGCTGTGTTCTAAAAAACGTATCATTAAATTAGCTTATTGTTCAATCCTTGCCCTCTGCATTGGTTATTTAATTTTTACTAAAAATTTAAGTAGCCAAAGGGGGTCAAGTTGTTTTGCTTCACGTATTAAAATGAATTAGAATGAATGAAAAGAATGAAAGAATTACACAAAAAGCAATTATCCGCCATTGGCGCACCAAAATCTCAATTAAAGCAGCAGCATCCATTGAAATGCTTTTGTACTCTTGTCCTGAATCAGGACTTCTGATTCTGTTTTAGTAAAAATGTTGGCAGTGATGAGCTAACCAAAACTATAAGTTTCTAGTTTGATTTAACGCTTTCAATGACATTCAATAAACTCAATTTTTGAACAATGTACTTGTGAAAAGCAAATAAATGCAATCAAATAGTAACTTTTACAACCAAACCCAGCTTTGGACCATCATTTTTTAAAGATTTCAAGAGATGAAGCTGTCTCCTTTCCCAGTCAATCCCTTTGTAAGGGGTTTTATGTAGAATATTGTAATGTTGAGATTTGGGTTAATTCAATTTAGTAAGTATCGATTGAAAATCTTGAACTATTCCTTTCTAAAATGTTTCGTAAGATAAAGTAGGCGTAAAAACTGAACTCTGTAAATTCTATATAAAACACGAACTTATCATTTGTAAGTTAGTTAAGTGCGGGACAGATGATGGACATGGCCAGGTATTGGCTTGATCGTCGTTGTGTAGAAGTCCCTGAATTTGGAATTCTAGTAGACGGAGAATCCTGTACTAAATTTGCCCCTATTTCTTGTACTTAACTATTAGAGCCTGTATTGGATCTAAATGTGTATTTTGGTTTTCCTAAATTTCATTTAGAATAAAACAATTATTACCTATAAAACTCCGTACTCACATATTCTGATGCTCCCCGAGCTAGCCTAGCTTTCATATTCAACATTTTACATTCTATAATATTTTTCTTTAACCCCTAATGTGTAAAATAGGTATGTGCAAGTCCATAGGTAATTACACTAGTAATCATACAAAATCACGAGAATATTTTCATTCCCGTTGGTGTGCTTCGTCAGCTAAAGTTTGCATGATTGCTTGTCTGAGAACAACTTGTTTGAGATTGCCTGTTTCAACTTGCTGTCTGCTGTTGTCCAATTAAATTTTAAATTAGTCGCTGAAACTAATCAATATACTATTAGGACTTCAATTAAAAGTTGGTATAAACATTTTACGTAAATACATTTAATTGTTCAAAGAAATCAAAGCAGGTTTTTTGTAATAAGTGTTTGCTAAACTAAATTGGTTACATTGCTTCATTTAATGACGTCAGCGTCCACATATTGACTTTCTCAGGCAACCTAAAACAAAACATAACTCACAGCATAACTGGCTATTCTTACAGCATAATCAGAAAACTGCAAAAAGCTTCAAGTGGCAAGCAGGTAAAGGTAATAAATGGATAAAACCTAACTAGGCGCGCTAGCCACCATATTTAAACTGTGCAATTGGATATGGTAAACAACAGATCTTTATTACGGTTACAGAACAATAGTGAAAACGTATTTATTAAACGGTGTCGGATAAATGCTAGTCAGAAGATCTTAAAACGAATAAAACCGTAAACACTTTTAAAAGTACTCCTGTTTTACATATACACTACAAAAATCCATTCAATCGCGATTATCTATTTTCGAATATAATATTTATTTCAAAACGCTAACGGAGCTTCAAATCCTTGCTTTTCAATATCATCGGCTTTGCTTCAGGTACTTGTCCAAATTTGTAATCAAATGGAACACATACTATACAAAACTTGAATCATCAAGTGAACCACTACCCTGGATTATTTTTATTATTAATTTGATAGACTCTCTATTCATAGCTATTGGAAATATTTACGTGATTATTTCCTATTATCAAGGGCAACCTCGTTTGCTGTTTTCTACAACTCAATTACTAGCATATTTTGCTGGAAGCGTTTGGGTGTTTATTACATTAATCTATTTTTTGGCTCTACTATTAACGGAGAAAGTTTAATTTGTTACTCTTTTCAAACCGCCTATACGCCACGGAAATTCGTCTAGTCAAAGGTAAAGTGACACTTAGCACAAAATATATTTTTTAAGCTAAATATTTTATGGGGCGTATAATCTAACTTTAATTCTGGATTTAAGTTGACTTTAAACCAGGTTTAGGATTATTGTAATAATGTAAGTTTGGTTTAAACTCAAGTTAATCTAGAAAGATTATTCGAGCAAGATTAGCTCAAGTTATGCAATACGACACTTTAAACTGAAGTTAATCCAAACTTACGTCCGGTCCGGAGTGGTCGTAAGCCAGTTTACGCTTGCCTTTGGAAATCGGATTAAATTTAATCTCGCTTAATCTTAATCGCAGGATTAGCCCGAAATTTACGGAATTCGGATTAATTTTTGGATTAGACAGGATTGGTTTAAACCCGGATTAAGCCAAAAGTTACATTATACGCCCCTATAAGTTTTGCCCTAGAATTTCAGCCACGTGCCATTCAGGTAACCAACAAATTAGTTATGGCTTAATTACGGTCATGAGGATTACACTGGTTGGATGATGTGCAATATTGCACTAACACACGCTCCAATTCCATTATTCTTTGGAGCAGTTGTAATTTTTGAACATTGGGATTGCCCCTACTACATACTTCAGGATATTTCACCTGATTCAAAATACTGGAGCGGAACAACATGCTATCTTGTATTGTTCTCAAGGTACATTTTGTTTACTCCCAGTGCTTTATGGGTACTTCAAACTCAAAGTTTCTTGCTGATGGTTGTAATGGTTGAAGTAAGCAAATTTGGAAAGTAACTTCGATTCCTTAGTCGATATGTTCAAGTCGCGGAAGTATATATGCGATAATATACATATCTTATGATAAAATATTGTGCAACTGAGAATATGTGGAACAACATGTTTTGCTTTGTTATCTATGTTACCTATTGCGCTACAATTTGGGCATTATGGCTTTGTATACAGGGTTTTAGAACATTGGACTTTTTTATGTATAATATAATTCTAATAGTAGTGATATTTTTAATACTTTTCCAGCCGCTGCTCTTCCAGTAGTGATGGCAAACGATTAATCGCGATTCCAAAACGATTTCCGATCCGATTTTTGATGAAAACGTTTGGATAATCGGAAAAACCGATCCGATTTTCTAAAACATTTTCGGTTCCGATCCGATTAGTGTTTAAAACGTTTGCTAATCGGTAAAATCGCGATTTTTCATAACTACAGAACTTATGTCGCAAAATCTACTCAAAGCTATTCAAATTTAAATAAAGTGAATTACAAGTAATAAAAAATGGTCAAAACGCACAGTGAACCCAAGTAATTGGTGTACATCTGCTCTGTGATGAAGTTCCTGACGGACGTAGCAATAATTTTTTCAGGTTTCGTTTACCACGCACATATAAGTTAACCAGTTTGTAAAAATCGCGATTAATCGCGATTCCGATCCGATTTTTGTATAAAACGTTTACAAACGATTTTTCACGGACCAAACCGTTTCCGATTTTTTGGATAAAACGTTTGGACAAAAGTCGGTTTAATCGCGATTAATCGCGATTAGTTTTCGATTTTTGCCATCACTATCTTCCAGTGCTTAGAAAATATAGGCAAAGTGTAGAAAGTATGATGAAAACATATAAGTTAAGGGCGCTGTACATTTACAAGAAAAAGCGTACTAGAAAGGCACATGCTGCTCATGCTCAAATGCAGAGTTTAAAACGATGGAAATTTTGCTTTGGCCTTTTCATGAAGTAGAAAGAATAAAGTATTGTTACGAATTGTTTGGCAATACGGAGCAGAGTTGTTGAACTTCTTGTGATAATAAATTCTGAACTATAAAGTTGATATGTTATCTCAATGATTTCAATTGAAAATGCACCGGAACAAATGGTTAGCTTAACCTTTTTAAAAGACTAATGAAAGTAGAGTATGTCTAATAATATGACTAACCAGAGATGCAGATGCTTAGATAATAGAATGCACTAGCTAGTTAATATTTAGCTATTAGTTACTAAGCTAATAAGGAATAACTAACAAGGATACCGTCCCAGTTGTAACTCTTGAAAATTAGCAAAATACATCATTTTTTAGGTATTTTAGTACGTAGATTACGAATATGAAATTCATTTTTGTGAATGGGCCTTTATAGGAAAGCTACGGTTCAGAGGCTCTATTCACAACGTTCCTTTTACACGGGTTCAAAGGCTTGCAAAAGTGCATATAATTTAAAACGGATTTTTATATTATTCATAGATGCAAATACACAAATATAATAAAAATGCTAACACTTCTTCTTAAGTAAAGTTACTACGTATTGGTATGCTGAAGTACCAAATACATCATAGTATCTTTACAATTACCTTCTTAACAAACGAGTAAAATCTCAAAATTGGCAATTACATCATTGCTACCAGTTTAAGCTTTGATATATGTGAAAATTAGCACAGGCATTAACTTTTGGCTTTGAAATGTATGTAAAATCAGTAGCAGAAAAAACAACGTTACTAATTCAAATTTCAAAACCATGACATGTGACAAATTGAAGCTGTAGAAGGATACTTGTGATACATGTTGTAGGAGGTAAGCCTGACAATTTGGCATAAAAACTCATGGTAACTTAAAAAACATGATTACACATGGTGTCTTATTTGAGTCTTACGTCTAAAAGACTAAGATGGTAATCTATTTTCAATGATGAGGTCTTGTGGAAGCCCTTAACCTCTAGTAATATGAACACTGTAGATACAGGTTCTGAACCGTAGATTCCCATATAGGCCCATTCACAAAAATGAATTTCATATTCGTAATCTACGCACTAAAATATTTACAAAATGATGCTTCTTGTTAATTTTCAAGAGTTACACCTTGGACGGTTTCTTGTAAGTTTCCAATCAAAACGTTTGTTTATTTATAAACAATTATACTACAAATTCAGGTATTGAAACGGTTTATAAACGCTCAGGACACTATGTATTCATGTGTTCTTGAAACTTACAAGAAGCAAGTATGTAAGATTTTCAACAATCCTGTTCAACAAGACATTAGGATGTATACATTTCAGCATTTATGACTTTTCAAATAAAATATTTACATCACATACTATATAAATATCTATTACAATGAAGGCACATATCATAGCAACAACCAACTAGACCAGAAAATAGAAGTAAGTTTTGGAAAAGTATTCATTAGATTAATATAATATTGTTTCAATTTTAATAAATCAACAAGGAAAAATCATTTGACAACAACAAACCAGTTGACAACACGGTAATAAAAGTTATCTCATTACTGAAATCGTGTTTCAATTGGAAAGTTAAAACTTACAATAATAGAGGGCTTAATATTAAAATATTTTGAAACCTAGAAACTACAAAAATATATTTTAGATGGTTTGCTTTCTATGCAACCATATTATCCTCACGTTTTACTTTTTAAAATTGGCAAATTTGTCACTAAAAGGTTTGGCTTTTCGACTGTTCAACAATTTTGTAAGGTAGTGCCGTTCAAATTCCTGCTTTTGTCAAACAGAACCATTTAGTATATCACTATCACACACACGTAAACAGATACTTTGCTAAGGTGTAGATAGAAATGATTCGGGTAAATGTGTAACTTGTGCATACAACCCAACAAAGTATAAATTTCGGCAACTACAGAATAGTGCAATATCCAATCCCAAATTTTCTTTATTTTGGTTTTAAAGGAATAAATGACAACAGTGGCTTGCGAGGAATCCATTTCAAAAATTGAGAAATTTAATTGTCTTAAAACTTTTTATTGTCTGTTTCATAAAATAGGTCCTTGGTCGTTTTAATCCTAGTGCATCCCCACCACCTCAACCGACACCCACCTTTACGTCATTATGAAAACTACAGAAACCTGGAGGCTTAATTTTATTAACGCTCATATCAGGTTTATTATCAATAAAAATGATTATTAGTCACTAGGAACTTTATAAGCTATACACATGTATATACGACAGCTTTTTTTTATATAATGGAACAATTTTATTTCACTCTCATTTTACAACCATTTGACATATTCAATCAATTTTTTCGATGTAGCTGCCCTTGACCCTAACACACTTTTTCCACCTTTCCTCGAGAGCCGAGATACCCCTAGAGTAGAATGCCGGGCCACGATGTCCAAGCCATGCAATAGCACTTTTTTTCACTTGTTCATCTGAATTATACTTCTTCCCACGCATGAAATTTTTGAGTTGGGGGAACAAAAAGTAGTCAGATGGGGCAAGGTCAGGGCTGTAAGGAGGATGGTAGAGTTCGATAAACCCGGTGTCCAGTACTTTCTTCTTGGCAATCTTTGAAGTATGGCAGGGCGCATTATCATGAAGCAAGAAAACTCCGTCATCCCATTCCTTAATGCCCCGTTTTTTTATGTAGGCTGTTATCAACTTTTCCAGAATATCGGCATAAGCTTGTCCGGTTAATGTAGTACCCTTGTAAAAGAATTCCGTCAGCAAAACCCCCATACGGTCCCAGAAAACCAGCATCATAATCTTGGCACTCGATGTTTTTCGTATTGCCTTTAAAGGTGGCTGTGCACCTGCAGGAAGCCATTGTGACGACTGTCTCTTTGTCTCTGCCTCATAATGATGACGGTAGGTTTCATCTCCGGTCACGATTTGCCCCAGAAAAAAATCTTTGTCCATCGAAAGAAGGTTAAGATTTTCTTGACTCGCTTGCACTCTAAACTTCATTTGTGCAGGTGTAAGCACTTTGGGAATCCACCTTGCACAGCGTAGTGAGAGCCCCAAAACAAAATGCAAGATTTTCCACACAGAATAGATACTGATATGTACCTTTTCCGCTATTTCTCGCAACAAGAGTCTTCTGTCCTTCTCAACTACTGCTTTTACTTTTGCTACATGTCTGTCGTCAGTTGCACTTAGAGGTCGCCCTGGTATTGGCCTATTTTCTAAGGACGGGTCACCACTACGGAATCGTTGACACCACCGAGAGATAGTTGCTTGGCCTGGCACACTCTCCACACCAATTTTTTAAAGTTCATTTTGAATCATGGTGATGGAAAGACCCTTTAAAAAATGTAGCTTCACTTGAGCACGGATATCTTGTTTCGAAAACATCGTGATTGTCGCTCTTACCACCTCTAACTCTGGATAGCAAATGAATTCTACTAAAAGTAACCCGTCATCTAAAAGCCCATCGTTTTATCTATCAGCGGATATGCAGATCGTTTTAATTGAGGAAGTACTATCTGAGATAAGCCTTATCAAAATCGTTCCACTATATAAAAAAAAGCCTTCGTATATCTATAGATGTGAAGTAAACTTTAAAATACTAGTGCTTATATTTGTGCAATAAAATAATTTATGCAAGCTATGATTTAGGATGATTACTCTAGTTGTAGCTTATAAAGCATTAACTCTTACATTGTAGATGCCACAAAAGGAAACTCTAACTAAGTCAACAGAATCAAATCTATTGCCCGATTGAAAATATTTTCATAGAAGCTTTTAGCAGTGTCATCATCAAACTGCGCTATTCCATAGTACCATGTTACAGGCCGCTGTGCTTTTAAAATTTTCTTCCACAATCTTAATTCACAAACTGAGTCTCGTCTACCTGCCACTAGTTTCCAGTATTTAATGGATTTCCTGGGCCACATATATTTAAGTAGGTATTTGCTGTAAGCGTAGCATTTGCAAACACCTGGTACCACTTGAACTATACCAAAGTACTTAGATACTGTTATCATTAAAAATATAGAATAAATGGATATTGGAAACAATTTCCAACCCGACACTAGAGCCCAAGTACCAATCACTGCCTTTACAAATACGATACACATCGCTATACCGGCAACTCTCCGAATTGGTTCGAAAGCAAACTGGTTAAGGCATTGAAGAGTAGCATATTGGTACAAGCCAGTAGTATTTGGGGGTTTTGCAGCAATCCTTTTCAAACAGTTGATAACAATTTTAAATAGGGGGACAGCAGGAAGCCAAATCAATGAGAGTGATCGACCTATTTCTAAGGAAACCCATTGAGGAATCAGCAGACGACAAGCAACTTTTAGGAACTTCAGGTTTTCTGTTGAAAACGTGTGTTTGAAAACTTGGTAAATTGGATCAATATTGTGACATACACAAATTGGTGGTAATAAAACTGCAACAATAAAAATCATCACGACCATGCCATTTATCATCAATCCCACTCCATCCACGTGCTGGTTCTTTTTTAATAACTTTGCTGCTTCTGCAAATATATTAGAAAATAAATACAAAAGATTTGCGTTTACGTTTATAAAAAAATAATTTGCAAAAATTACCTGTTAGAATTATTTTGTAGGTTGGAGTAGATTTTGAGTCAGTATTTTGATTGCTTATAAGGCGGCGCTCTATTGCCCACAAACGGGGTACATAGCTTTCAAACAACTCCTCTCCATTTGTTATTATTACTATGTTTAAACTTACACACAATATTACCAATATAGATGCTTCAAAATAAAGGCATAATATATAATCCGGCACGGTTCTGATTTGAATATTGTTTACCAAAACGTATAGAAAAAAACATCCATACGTGGTAATCATTATGTTGGACAAGTAAAACATTACCAGTTTGCTCAGACGACGTTCAACTTTATACCATTTTTGTGAAATATTAATTTTTATCATATGGTTGTACATAAACTTGGTAAAAAGGTTTTCGTGAAGCTCAAATGCCTTCCACATAAGATCGGTTGCCATTGTGGAATACAAAAAATGAAATATGATACCTAACTATTTATCAAACAGCTACTAAGTATTTTTCCCAAGTTAAGCAGATTCTAGTAAGCAATTGTGTATTTATGTCAATAGAAGTTGTATAAAACTAATAACTACGTGTTGGTTTGTGGACGCAATACAAGCAGCAAGAAATTACAACATTAACAAAACCACACAGTTTCTTCTCTGCTTAGCATACTTTAGGCACAAAAAGTGGATTACCTTCTTCATTCTATATTAAAACTAAATGCCAGTTAGACAACTTATTTAATATTTTATATTAAAAATGCTATCATACAAAATAGGTCAAGCAAGCTTCCATCTCACGGCACATGTCTAATTATTCGGTGTTTAAAAAAGCTTTTACCTATGGTACATCTAACTTTTAAAGCGAATTCAAAAAACCGTTATCCAGCATACTATTTGTATTTTTTAATTTTGATTTCAGCACGAGGCTGCCATTTATTTCCTAAATTTAACTAAAAGCCAGATATTCAATTTGTTTTACAATACGTTTTTCCTAACATAATTATTTTCTTACAAACTAATTTTTTTTTCAATTAAATTTATATTTATTTAAATTGATTCTCAACTTTTTAATTTGGCATGATACCCATTTAAAATGATTTTTTAAAAATTTCCCCTGACCTATTTTTTGCCTAGATCTATATTTATACACATTTAAATGTCTTGAATGTACTTTCACTTGAATTGGAGTCATTTTTAGCTTGCTGCTTCTACAGGAGAGCTATTTAGGATGCCTTTGCTGATGTCTCCGTGTGTCTGTAGAGTTTATACTTAAACCAAGCAAAAAGGCTCTAAACCAGGCTAAATGGATGAAGATGACCCCATCAGAAAGCAAACAATGTTGTTTGACGATTTTGTTGATTGTTCATCAACATGACATGCATGACCTAGTTTGCTGCTTGAAGTTTTATAAAGATATCGGTCTTGAAGCAAAATTCCAATACAAACTGCGTAACCACTCATCATCATACCCCATAAGGAGATCACTTCCAATGCTCAAGTAGATAAACATAACTGATTATGTGTGTAAGATAACTGTGTAAGTGCATAACATGACGTTCTTTAATAATGAATCACAACGCACCAGTTACTCACATGCATTTAAAAAAAAAGGCTGGCTGGATTTGTGTGTGTGAAATGAAAAGTGGCTGAGTGACTCAGCCTGAGTCCGACAGTTTCAGACATAGACAGGCTTATCTGTTGCAGTATGTATACATAAGCAGACACGTCTGTGCAAACATTGAAATGTCATGGGATACTATGTGATTTAAAATTGAACAATATTCTGTTTTTGCTTGCTCAAGTAAACTAATAAACTGTTTTTGTGTAAAATCTTAAAACATCGGAATCTTTACTGAAATTTGCAAAGTACATTATTATGAAATATTGATAATACCGTGTAGATGTTTACCATTTGGTTTGTTTGGATAGGTCGAAGCTGTCCCATATAAACGGGTCTCAATGAAATTAGTAGTCATTTCAAAAAATGTGGCATACAGATTGGCATACGCTTAGAAAGTTTTTTATAATTTAGTTTATTTAGTTTAGCATTTTCTTTAATTACTACTGATTGTAACTACGGATTCTGGTCTGCATATGCGAAAAACTTATGAGAAAATTTTGAAAAATGAAAACGAACATCATATCCATTGAATGTAATTTAAATATACTTATAACTATGATATATAGTTTGCATTTATACAAAGTAAATATCAAGTAACCCACTTAACACTACTTTTCTGCTGCTTTGTTAAGCACTACACATAAGTACTCAACATCTGTACAAATTTTGGAGGGGTCTCCTGGAACTCCACATGTTTCCATAAAATATTGCATGTAGTCCATGCGCAAGTCCTCGTGCATACTCGCAGGAATGGTGGGCATACATGGGTTAATTGAAATGAAGGTATCTGAAACAGACAAAATTTCGCCATTCATTTTAAAGTACATATCATTAAGAAAATGCAATAATTATATCGAATTTACAGCAAGTTTTATAGCTTTCCAATCATCACTTCCGCACTCATGGTTGCTTGAAACTTGGTGTGAAACCTTCATTACCAATGCCAACACATAATTTTTAAGTCGAGAAAAGTAGAGCATCATTATGCGTACTTCTGTAAAAAAAAATGTTTATATGTATCAACTAATATTTCACCTTCGAGTTGATCAAGTTTATCAGTATACAGAGGTTGGAAAGAAGCTGTTGGTCACAAGGTATGCGGGAACTTTTCAGTGTTTGCACAGACGTGTCCACTTATAAGTAAATAAAGTAACAGATAAGGCCATGTCTGCACGTGTTGTATTCAAGCACTTATATAATTCACATTCACACATTTTTGAAACTAGTCATGTATATATGTTTGAAGATTGAAACCTTGTGGGGTATGAACTAGGTTAGTGGGTACGCAGCATGTATTGAGATTTTTTTCTGGACAGATATCCTTACAAAACATCCAACAACAAAATGGGTCACGTCATGTTATTCAGTACTCAATGAAATTGCCACACTGCAGCATTGTTTGTTACGTGACATTTTTATCCTTAATGTCGTAACGTCATGCCACCATGCAAATTGACATTGGACCAAATAAAAAGCAGTAAAATCCGGTTCTAGCAACGCTGTTTCCAAGAATGCATTGATTTTCTGCTTACGAAATAGAGCTGATTGTTCTCGTGTGTTTGATGAGTAGGTTGCTGGGTTCGCACGTTGTATCACATTTTTGTTTGTACACTGTCTGGTTTTATGAATGTAAATATTAAACTGGGTCATCATGTACCTGAAACAATGTATATGCATTGACATATTAATTTATTCTTTCCCATCTAATGTCAAGGATAACTGTGTAAGTGGGATTCCAGTCAATTTATGCATGGGTTCACTCAATTGCGTGTGAATTGTCATCTTTTTATGCAGTTGTTGTTATTACGTTAAATATATACTGCCTTGTTATTTGTATTTGCGCAAAAATGAACTAGACACTTCTGCAGTTTTAGACAACCAACATGTAATGCATTTCATAATTTCTAATTTCTTTCTTAAAAATTCAGTTAAATCAAAGTAAAATTCGATACTTATTTTATAAAATGATTTTTCCTTATGCAAAAATAAGCATAAAATTACAGATAGTTTTTATGAAAACCAGCAGCTTAGATGAGGCTTAGCTTTAATCACGAAATAAGATGGTAAATTCATATAGCGTAACTTACAGAAATTTTTGTTTATTGAATTAAATAGTAAACGTAGCTGTAGAATATAAATATGTGTAAATTTAACTATACAGTAAATTTCAATTCTAAAATATTTTATACATAATTTATTTAATTTATATTATAGTTTGGTTTATGTATTGATAATTTACTGGTAAGCAATCTAACTAAAATCAAAAAATGATTTCATTTACACAAAATCTGGCAGTTGTAAACACACTTCCAATTCCGGAATCAAGGTGTTTGCTTTTGAAATACAAGCTACAGCCAACGCGCTGGAGAGAGCAGTAGATCCAAAATGGTATTGTTTATGGGCATTGTATAATCCAATCTGTGAGAAGGAGATATCGTTATTCTGCAAACCAATTAGATTTTGTACCTCAGTGATAAGCTTCTCTCTCCCGTTGTTGGTGTTATGTAATCCACAGTTGATTCCCGTCAATACTCGACACGCAAGGGAAACTGGATTTTGGCTGTCCATCAACAATCGCTTTTCCACAACAGCGGCAAGTGTGTTTGTACAAATCATGTTGCTACTGACCAGCCTGGAAATTAAAAAGCAAATTACGTCCAAGTTTGTATAGCTTTTAGCATACTGGGAAAGAACTGGGCCATTCATGTCATTGCAGATAATCGCTTCCAGAGCTTGGTTTAGCAGGTTGAAACAAGGGACCAATTTTTCGGATGTGCGCCCAATTCTGTGCTGAAGGTACAGGAAATTAGCGGTTGCTCCCAGATCGATTCTGCGAACAACTGGCCAGGTCTTGAGGATATGCGCTGTTAGATTTTCTTTTTCGCCGGTGAAATGTTTTGAAAAGTAGATGTCCACAAGTCCATCTTTGTGAAATACGGCGTTTTGAATGACATTATCAGCCATTTCCAGAACGATGTCATTTTCCAGTCCACAAGTGAACAACGCTGAAATGACGCTGCTACAAGTGTCTATGTCTTCTGGTAAAACGATGTTGTCCAAGTGAAAGTAATTCCAAAGGCCGGTGTCCTTGTTGCGGTTTTGAAGTAGCAGCTGGCGAATACTGCTTTGCACAGAAGACGCTAGGGAAATATCCGCGGAATTCAAAAACTCAACGATGATAGCAGTATCGTAAATGTTTGGAATGGCAAGGCTGGAGTGTTGCATTTCGGAGTCGGAGGAAACCTGTGTTAAAAATCCAAACTTGCTGGTACATTGAGTTTCAATGTAATTCAGGGTCAGTCGTAGGAGACGGTCCAAATTTGAATTGAAGGTTGAAGCTAACAAACTTCTCTCGTAAGCTATCCAGGAATAACCGCAAACTATAAATCACATAAATACAATTACAATAAATAAAATTTTGAAAATGCAAATTTTTCTTTAATGTACACACTAAGTTAAAAGCAAATTGCAGTGAAACATTTTTACCTGCTTTTTTAAACATTTCGCGAGATTTTTGGACACCAACGCATTTGGATTGGTGAATAATCAATGATTTGTAATTGCTAATGCTTGTTTGATTTGCCATAGCTGCCACACAACGAAAACGAAGTACGAAAGTAATAATTTTTCGAAAATTTTAAAATTATTTCAAGTTAGATGAGCAAAAAGACTTTGATAATACGTGGTATGCGGGTTCCCCAAATAAGAATACTCAAAGTCCCCAAGGCGTTCTCCTGGTTTATATAGGAGCTACGCACCGAACTAAATGTATTGCAGTATTGTATCAACCTTGTGTATCCGAGAATGCATGTTTATGTTTACCTTCGGAAAATCAATTTTCAATGTACCCAACGACTGGAATTTAGGTCACGTCACGTGCCATGCAGAGTGAGCTTGATACATTAAATCATTAGCATGCCGCTTTAGGCTGTGCTTCAGTTATAATTGATGTACCAATGCCAAACCTTGTTTGCTGTTTTAGGCTCCTAGACATTCTTCCCGAATGTTCTTTCTCAGGCAATTATAGTCCGTGACATTGTTGCTTGGTATGCTTTTGTTTAAGCTGGCATAAAATATAATTTTCTTTCTTTTTTAAAACTATTTATGTCGAAAAAACCAATAGTACAAACTTTTTATAGTTTGTTCAAACATAATGTAGGCCATTGTTCGGTAGAAACAATAGATGGCTTATAAATAAAAAATTAAGGTACAAGCGTTGGTGGCTAGCTAATGAAACTGTTTTCATTTTTCTTTTAATTATGATATGATAGCTAAATATACGGATATGGTTTCCAGGTCAATATACACTTTTCATTTTCTTTTAAACTCAAATTTGATTTGAATGTATTAGGCATATTTTGTACATCGTGTATTTTTGTAAACGTTTTCTACATCGCTAGGTATATTTTTAGTTATACTGCATAGCGTTTAAACACTTCAAGGTTAGATGCTTTTAAAAAATCTGTAAAATTTGAATAGATAAAGCTAAAATTTACCACTATTAAAATTTGATTTTTTGAATATCAAAACGGCACTAATATATATTGAGCTATATTCATGATTGAATCCAATCTCGTTTACTCAACATTGCATATAAGGTTTGATTTTATTTGAACACCAATCGTGCATGTTAGCATATTAAATAAACATAAATGTTATCATCAGAAATGATATCAGCACATTCAACGTCTGTATTTTTTCAAGAAGCTGGGAGTAGGTTATAACTACTGCATTATTCAATCTCACTTGACGGGCTGACGGACGTATCTGGTTGACGGAATTGCATTAGAAAAACTAGCAATACGTTTCCATACTATGAATTCATTTTCCTGTAGCATCAAATTAAATTGAAAAACTTCGAAAAATTTCACTCAAAAACCTGGCCAAAGTTGAGAACCTTTTTGAATTATGATCTATTTTTTGGTCTTACTGAGCATTTGTTTGGCAACATGGAATTATGTCAAAGCTCACAAAAATCATCCAAAGTTCCCCAAAGGACCACGTGGTTTACCAATTTTTGGAAATTTACACCAACTGGGAGATCAACACGGAGTTTGGGAAAAAGTACGGTGAAGTTTTTTCTTTGAAACTGGGGCGCTCAAGGTAAGCACTATTTTATGTACTGAATTAAAAGTTTTGTTCGAATATACTATTGAGAATTCTTTTACACAGAGCTATAGTGCTAAACAACTACCAGGATTTAGCGGACGCACTCGCAAAATCGGAATTTAGTGGACGAGTTGGTCGACGAGATAGTTGCGGAGAAAAACCCAGAGGGCTAATCTTTAACTACGGAACTAGCTTCACTGAACAAAGACGGTTTACGCTTAGAACTCTCAGGGACATGGGCATAGGAAGAAAGTGCATGGAGGAGAAACTGCTACATAAAGTTGAGTCTTTACTGGAATTAATACAATTGCAAGCCAGTAAACCAATGCAAATCACAAATTTGTTTAACGTGGCCACCTTGAATGCTCTCTGGATATTGGTAGCTAATATCAGATTTTCACATAATGACAATCGTTTACAAAATCTAATAGGAGTACTACACTCATCCAGACAAAAGTCCAAAATAATTGCTTTGCTTCGACACTTCCCTTATCTTGAAAAGATTCTTGAGACAATAAAACATTTTATCGACGCATATCTGATGGAAATTGAGAAAACAACAGAGAGCACAAGCAGCTTCTTCAAAGATGAAGGAAGTAAGCTTAAGTTTTTTTAATGTCACTGTTGAATTTATATTCAAATTTATTTTGTCACATATACTAACTTTTAGACTGCAGTAATATTGCATGTCTGATTTTATGTTTCAGTGAAAAATCTGCAAGTAACTTTGCTTGATTTGTTTGCTGCCGGTGCTGAAACCACTGCAACTGCACTCTCTTGGACTATGCTGCTTTTAGCTAAGCATCCTGATAAGCAGAAAAAACTTCGGAAAGAAATTCATACAATTGTTGGACAAAACCGCCTGCCAGTTCTACAAGACCGTAGTAAAATGCCATTTACTCAAGCAGTGATACACGAAGTTTTGAGGTTTACATCACTTGCTCCATTGGCTGTGGCTCATTGTGCAACAAAAGACACTAATTTTAGAAATTATTTTATTCCTAAAGGCACAATGGTTATTCCAAACTTGTATGGTGCAATGCATGATCCTGAGATTTGGAGCGATCCTGATGTATTTCGTCCTGAAAGATTTTTGGTTCATGAAGTCTATACTGTAAGGAAATATGATGCGTTTTTACCGTTTTCTACGGGAAAAAGAGTTTGTCCAGGAGCAAGTTTTGCATTGGATGAACTATTTCTTTTCACCGGTGGATTGTTTCAGCGCTTTGAGGTTACACCGGACCTAAACGGGAAACCAATTAATTTGGCTTGTCGTTCATCAAGTGTTCTGATTCCGCAACCACAATGCTTGGTGTTTTCAGAAATTAATGATCAATAAATAATTTAATTGTTTTCAGATTAAATAAATACATGAAGAACCTCTTTTTGAAAAACCAAACAAAATGTTGTAGAAAATAAAGTGAGATATTTTAATTACACGAGCATGCAAAGTGCAAAACAAAAAAAGGACTTTAACGATACAAACAATATGTTTTCAAATTAGTCAATGTAAATTGTGCATTAAACACTCTCCTGAAAATAATAACTCTACATTTGTAACCTTCAGTTTATCTTAATTCAATATGTATACACTACACTCTGTTCACAAGCCAAAGCATTTCCTTATTTTCATATATATAATGATACTGGCGAATATGAATTGACGCACGTTCTTACAAATATTTCAACAAGTTAGTTTGCTAACTCATTAAAATAAATGTTCTCTTTCTACTTTGTTATTTAAACGTCCCTGAAAAACGTTTGGCGGGCGAGATAAAAGTAAAAAAGTGTGTTGGGAGTGCCTAAGAAGAATACTAGAAAGAATGTTTTCTCAAAAATTGAGGTTACAATATTTTCCAAACTTAAAGGTAAAATGACAGTTTACATTCAACAAAGCTATTTCACATTTTATGTAGCAGTAAGCAGCATAAACTTGATAGAAAAAATACAAGTTTAGGCATCTACGAAAAACACATAATTTAGATGATATAATGTATCATATTTCCTGATACACACAAAAATACAATTTTAAATGATGCGTTACATGTACATGAAAATGTATTTTGTGTTTACCAACGTCTCCTTTTTTTAGGGTCATTACACGGCTTATCCTTATCAATCTTTTGTTTCAATATAATATTTGTTTAACTGCAATCCCTGTATTCATACGGGCATAAGTAGTGTAAAATGTACCTTAGCATAATATCAAAACAGTTTTTGCGTTTAAAGTTAACCAATGTAGCGAATGCGAGGATGTATCCGTTGGCATATAAGCAAAACTCTTCTAAACTTTTCTTTGCTCCAGATTGGCTACGTATTGTAATGGCACTGAATCAATTTTATTTATTCAAACCCAACAAAGCTGGATAAAGCATATTTGTCAATCTGTCTGTGTATTCTTAGTCTCGACATCTGGGTCTGAGAGGCAACTCTGCTTTGTTTGCATATTCAAGTGTGTGTCATTTTATTTAAAACATTACCAATTCTGACCACAATACACATTTCCACTATGTAACCATTTATCTTTCAAACCATAAATTTCCGTGTTGTAGAACCCTTCCATATAAGATAAGTTTTGACATAGCCATTAGACTCAACCCAATCCAATATTTTACTTTTGTCTCAAACCTTCAATAGATTGTAAAGTTTATAAAATTCATTCATCATGTTACTAAAAATCACTTTTATTCCAATTGTATTCCAATTTCTGAGCTTCTACAACAAACTATCACTAAAGCCTTTTAAGGTTTCAACAAGAAACCACATTGAAGTCAACGAAACAAAGGAAGTAAAAATTCGGTACAGATGTACATGCTGCGCGTTTCTAGGAGTTGTGCTGTTATTTTAAACAATACTTTGCGTTTCTAAATACTGAAAAAACAACACCATTCATTATAATACTTTCTGTTCTATTCACGGTTAACTATGGTTTATGTAACTTAATTGCCATGTATCAGTTTAAAAAGCGACGCGACAAAATGGCTCTTTTTAACGGTTTAGTAAATATTGAGAAGATATACACTAGAAGCAGGTTTCAACAGCAGAAATTTGTTAGTCAAAATATAAATAATTTACAAAAACGTCTATATTTTTACATCTGCGTAGGCATTGCCAATATTTGGCATAGGGTTAATTGCACAGTTGACATTATTACCTTGTTTTCCGGGACACATTGTATATCACATTTTACCTCAGTGTAGGTTTTTGGGTAATTTTAGAAAACACGAGAATTTGGTTCTTGATAAATTTTTGTATTTCTATTTGGTTTGTGTACACATTTTTAATAGCAATTGGAGCTGCTTTATCTGAAGCGTTAATTTTTACAGCATTGCAATGCTTCTGCATTCTAAATTACTTACATTTTTTGCAGCGATCCATAGAGAATTATTATTTGAGTGTTTAAAGTATGTTGAAGTTGTACAGGGAAATACAAGTTTTAGTTACTGTATATGACAGAGTGACAGAGCAGTACTTATTCCCGCAATAACGGTTATGTACTCTAATACTTTTATTTGCTGCTGTTATGCATTGATAAAATACCCAGACCATTTGATATTACTTGTCAAAATATTTTACTTTATTGCAGTGTGTGAGGTCACGCTTTTTATTTACGAAATGGATGGAAATTTAAAAGCACAGCTGTACGAAATAAGCTGCAGGTTGAAGAAACAAATGCACTGTAAGACATTTCAACCCAAGGTATTTGTTAACAAATGTGTTAGATCCTGGCACCCAAACAAGGTGTACTTTGGTTCCATGTATTTCTACACCGCGCTAAGCCCCCTAGTTTTAATACAGTTCTGGTTCTCACAGACAATGACGCTTTTGTTTACGTAAATTTTGAAAAATGTGTAATATTATTTGACGGCAAATTTGACATTTTAGAAGTAAAGTATTACTATGATTATATTTAAGCTGCTGTGTAATTATTAGCTCGCTGCTTTGCAGAGAAGCTATTTAAGCAGTTGTGTGTCCGTCTGTCTGTCTGTCTGTCCGTTCGTCCACTTTATTTTTGGGGTCCATACAAGGCTTTTTAGGTCAAAATCAGGCTTTTTTAGGTCAAAATCAGGCTTTTTAGGTCAAAATCAGGCTTTTTAGGTCAAAATCAGGCTTTTTAGGTCAAAATCAGGCTATTTGGGGTTGGTTGGTTATTATCTATTATATGGGCTTTTAACCAGGCTTAATGGCTTTAGATCTTTTTTCTTAAAAATTAAGTTGATGTATTATATATTTACGATATTTACGTTTATAGCAGCGAGCATCTTTTAATGTTTACCATGGATGTTTATCTATTATAAGGGCTTTTAACCAGGCTTAATGGCTTTAGATCTTTTTTCTTAAAAATTAAGTTGTTGTATTATATTTTTACGATATTTACGTTTATAGCAGCGAGCATCTTTTAATGTTTACCATGGATGTTTATCTATTATAAGGGCTTTTAACCAGGCTTAATGGCTTTAGATCTTTTTTCTTAAAAATTAAGTTGTTGTATTATATTTTTACGATATTTACGTTTATAGCAGCGAGCATCTTTTAATGTTTACCATGGATGTTTATGTAACGTGTTACTTCCACGTAACGTCTTCAAAGTTAATATCGCCTATATGTTTCTGAAAGTTAGATCAGGAAAATTGAAAAAAAAGTAGTTCAAACATTATTGCTAAACTGTTTGTGCAGTACATAAATGAATTGTAAATCCATTACGTTATTAGTAAATCAAATCATACCATAAAAAATAAATCTACACTAAATAAAATTTTTTTAATATAAATCTCGTATAAAAATTATTAATTTGGTAAAATTGTTTCCATTTGCTTTATTTAATAATGAAACTTTATGTTTTTAAATAAAAAAGCTAAATAATTTATATTTTTCAATGTATTTTAAATTTGTTATATAATGCATGATAAGAGAAAACGTGTGTACTCCTATGCATTCTAAATCAGCCTAAGATCCATCAAAAAGCAAAATGGCATCAAACGTTTTCAAACCCACCTCCCACACAAAGGACACAAAAAAGTCCTTGCCAACGTGATGCAAATTTCCAAAGTATAAAAGAACAGGTTTTAACGCTCTTGTTTCCAGAAATAGTACATGATGTTTATGTGTCTTGCATTTTGCATAAAAGAACTTGGTCTCTAACTGCCTTCTTTTCACCACATATTTCCAGTCATCAATAGTTTCGCAAACTTCAAAAATCACCCAAAATCCAAATACGGCCAATACACAAAACATGACAACGCCCGTATAATACAACAAGAATGTTAGCTGCTCTGGAGAACTTTTAACTATAAGCCAAGCCATTAAAACTAATATCCAAAATAATATTGTAAAAGCAATAAAAATCAATTGATCCATAATTTGTTGAGCGTTATTGAAACCAATCCGAAAATAGGTAACGTATTTAGAAAAAATTTTAGTAGGTTGGAATTGAAAAACGACCAAGAAATTTCTAAATCGGGAAATCATCAAAATTGCACAGATTGTAAGAAATACATAGCTTCGTGCTATTTCCAATATAATGCAGTACAGTGCGATAAAACGCAAAGCCAGAGTTGTGTAAGCTGCTGTATCACTTTGAGTATGTTTCAGTCCGAAGTAAAAAATATCGATATTTGTAATAATTGCAGGTGGTGGAAGAATCCAGCCAGAAAATCCAACGCCAGGAATAAATACAAACTTTAGCACTTGCTTAAAGGTTTCAACTCTAGGCATTTGATATGATAGCTCTACAAAGAAAAAAATATGATCAGCAATGTTTTTTATATTGTTTCAAATAGTTTTTCTTACTTTGTTTAACTTGGTTGGAAATCTCCAAAGTCGCATTTATATTTTGCATGGCTCTGGTGTCACACACTGTCCACATAACGAATGGAAAAGTACAAGCAATTATAGCATTTAACAGAAATATCATTCTATTTGCAAACCTAACATTTGAATTCGGAAAAATCGTATCTGCAAGAAAACAGCCCAAAATGTTAAATATTCCGTAAATGAAAACAAGCACCCACAAAACAAATGTGGGAACCACTTTTACCAGCGGCTTTGTTTGTGCAATGCTTGAGTAATTGCCATTCCACTTTGCAACGAAAGGCCACATAAATCTATACAGTAGTTTGCTAATTTGCAAAGAAAATATTTCATAAGGTTCCAGTATATGCGTAGAAGTGGAACCTAAAAATGTTTTCAGAACCCAAGATGGAATCATTTTTTCAATGTTTGCTACTTACTGAGTCGTTGTTCTGCGGAAGAAGCTGACGCTTCAAATGACATAAATTATTATGAGTTGTGCCAAGCAAGCATAAATTGTTTTTCTTTTATTACTTCTTTTAATTATTGTTTGTACATGTCAACCAAAAAATATAATCATCTGTTCAATAATTTACTTTGTAGCTACAAGATAATTAACAATTGTTAATGATGTTATATAAAATCCTATTTTGTTTTTGTATCATAGACTTTGTACAAAATAAAATTTTTAATAATCCAAATATTGTAATTTCACTAGAATTGATATGGTTATTGTTTCAATTTAAACGAAAACACTAATAACCGAACCAAAACTGAGGGAGTTTAGTGAAAGCTTCAAAACAAAACTGTTTCAACTGTCTATATAAATATATTTTTTGAGATAAAGCCTAATTGATTGGTTGAAAAATAAAATTTACGGGCACAAAAACAGACGGTTACGCAGATAATAATACCTGCAGGCGGTATGCTAGTAATTGTTGATGTAGCTAAGAATTGAATAAAATGTTTTTCTTCCTTAATCTCAATTGATGCTTACTAAGAGCACGACTGATATCAACAAAAGCAGGTACGTATGCACTAGTTGAGCCCATGTTGGCATTGAAATATCAATAAACTGTTTACCGCCAACTTAATTTTATTGTTTAGTAGTTATCGAAGCAAGCTGGACTACATGCCAATTATGTCACAATATACCACAATAGTTTGACTATTCACAACTTAACTGGTTTTACCTCTTAAACTCTTAAGGTGTTTTAAAAAATTTAGATAGAGTAATAACAGAAAAGAATTATTAGCGGATTTTTAAGACCGTTTTGTAAACTTGTGCAGACTAATATTGTGTAATTTGGGTCCATGATATTTGCAATGCACTTTTTCCGCCAGTGTAAATACAATTCTCAATGTCGAGGACAATGACGCCTTTTTTACATAAATTTTCTACAACATGTAATTATGAATGTATGTTGCCAATGTTAACATTTTAAGATAGGGATAGAATATAAAACGATACTGTATTAACGCAACCAAAATATAAAAATATAGAATGTACTTTAGTGGTTTTACTTTTAACTTTGATTATGATTTACTGACAACTATTATTGCCATATAGCTGATATTTTAAGATAGACCTTCACGTACATTACTGTGCATTTGATTTTTGAAACATGCTGCTTTCTGGATTAGGCGCATGCATGAATCTATTTGAGTTTGTTAAAACAAAATAAGTAACATTAAGTTGGGCAACCGTCATTTCCTTCCTTTACTAGTGAAATTTCCCTTACCCTTCAAACGCCTCTACTCAATCTGTCAAAAAGCCAACTAGGGTGGTCTGAGGAGATAAAATGAGATAAACTATTCTAGTTTACTTGTATATATAATTTTTATGAAGCATATATCAGTATACTGCGAGAGAGGTAGATGTATATGTGCATTGTCTTGAGCTAATTTTTGGTATTTTGATAACAAAAACTCCAGAATCATTGCATCCAAAATAACCACATTTTATCATTTTAAGAAATAGTTTGGCTACAAGTTCCGCAACGTAACTATTGTCTTATTACAAAATGACAAGTGCAAGTAATTGTCATAAACGTGGCTCATCAATCAAAGTTTACGTGACTAGTATTATGATAGTGTAAACTCCAGCGTTTGATATTTTGAACATATTTGTGTATTTGTACAAACGGATATTGTGCACGGAACGGAATATAATCAACAAATGTAAAACCCGATGATTTTTTTAGCTTCTGGCGCAAACGAAGGAAACGATTTTAAATCCAACATTATATTTATTGCTGCAATGGATTTTGGTATATACAAAATAACAATTTATTTCTCAGAGCAAACAACTTCAAATCGTTCAGTTTGCGTGCAATTTGGCGTCATATAAGGAACATAAGCAACTCCACCGGTTGGTGGTCTTATAATTGATACATTCATGCAAAGCCCTGTGGAGTTGTGCACCAACACATACCAGTTTTCTTCCCATTCTTTCCAGGTCCACACGTAGTCCTCCAATTGGCCATAGCCTTCAGGGTAAGTCAAAGCCCACAAATTGTTCGCAACAGTAAGGAATTGGTTATAACAAACACTTTGTAGTCTATAATATCCTTTTGCGTTTTCAACGGGAAATAAGGCCCAGCTTGTCCAAGGTCCCAACCAAGTTGTGAAACCCATTCGTCCGTATGGAGGATCCCAGTCAACTAGATCAATCACTTCAAGTTCCTGTCCATCATGGCGTCTGAAGGCGCAAGTTGCGTTTTCCGCTGAAGTTTAGTCATATATTTTAAAATATACTTATAAATAGTCTCAGATTTATTGTCTTTTAGCGTAATAGTTTAATGCAATCACCATTTTTGTAATGCCTCGGTTCTGGAAAAGCCAGCACTAAATGAAGTGCCAACACCAGCACAATGCTTGCAAAAAGCGTAGGTGCAAACTTCATGTTGCAAATGTAATTTAATGCCGAATGTGTGTATTTGGTGAGCTAAAGGCTACAACTGACTTTGGCAGATTTAAGCTACCTATTGATACCTGTTTTTTTCAAGGACTCTTTTTATTGCAATCGGGTGACGGAGCTTTCTGGAAAGTCCACCAAATACATGATGTTCCCTTACCAATTCATATGTATGACAAGTTTGTGTTCCATTATTATGGGATTGCTTGAATTGAGATAAATAATTGGCTGATTGGTAACGTGGAATTCTGGTTTCTTCTATTTATTTTATTTATGTTACATGATTACACCTATTTTGAATCAGACTGTCAAGATAATGTGCATTTCATTTTTTGAATTTCAGCGAAATACTGTTATCGCTGCCATGGGCTGCTTATCAAAGGTGCACAAAGTTCCCAGTAGTTTAAAAGTCGAAGTTCAGATCTTTTTCAGTTAGCTTTGCAGTTCTAAGCAATTCTATTTATAGCTGATCTTGATAATGCACACGGAGCTTCGAGGAAATTCCAGCAATTACACGTTCTCTTATCTTTTGCGTATGACACGTTTGTGTTACAGTGTTGGCCTAAATCAAACATATTATGTGTGTGATTGATGTATAATGTAGTATTATCGTGACATCTGTGTATTGGGTAGATTTATTTATTTGCGTTGTTATGAATCAGACATTCTACGTGATATATATTTTATTATAAGGATTCATAATAAGTTTATCTCTGCCACGTGTTGATTATCGCATTGATTACATGTCAAAGGTTATACGAAATTGCTTTAAATGAACAAAAGTAAAAAGTCCACATCATTCCATCAGAAGTTGAAAAAGCACTGTACACGCCACGATACTTGAACGAGCACAGTATGGCCTTCCCCAAATCCCCTGTTGAAGGACCACCTCCAGATGGAGGAATTCCAGAATGCCGCTTGCCTTTTATGCTTATGCATGGAAATTTCCGGATACTATAATGCCAATAAATTGACCCCAAAAAGACTTGTAACTTTAAAATCTTTATTTACCCCAAGACCCCAATGTCAAGAGATATCTATAATGATAAACTGACCCCCTTTTATCGACTCATTCAACTGCCCATCAGTTGAAGACTATTGCAACTGCCCACCAGTTACAGACTAATACAACTGACCTCCAGTTGTGGACTATTCCAACTGACTTGCAGTTGTCCACTAATAATCTTACAAAAATTCCCAGTTGCTTTTATACTAGTTTTACAGAAAAGTTCGAATGCCCACAAGTCGAGCATTCGATCCAAAGTACGAAATCATAACAAAGAAACGTTTTTGAACAACAAAGAAACTATGACCGGAAACAATGCTACTTCCGGTCACGTACAACAAAACTCAAAGTTCATGAAACAGAGACAAAGAAAGTAACCAAAACTGAACCCGTTTCCGGTTATAATCATTAAACCCCATTGACAAATTCCATGAAACGTTTCTTAACAAAGCAAAAATGATATTATTATTTACATAATATAAAAACGAATTGCTACGAACTAATCCTGGAAATTTCCAGTTTCCATCTTCATGGAAAATTCCTTCCTTTCTTCAATCCGCGTGAACAAGCACTTGTAGGCATCGACCTTGGAACAAAATAAATTTGCGTCAAACAAGCATCGTGATATGCTGGTTTTGAAACTGGATTATTCAGTAATAGAATAGTCGCCCTATCAAACAGCTCATTAATTCTTTTTTGGCAACTAATTTACACATCCGTGGAGTCAACCTACATCTATAATGCAAGCTTGTTTTTCTAAAATATAATGCGTTAATAAATTGACAAAGCATGAAATGAAAAGTAAAGTGAAAACTAATTCTTTCCACCGTCGTGTGTAGTTTATTGTTGAAACAGTGTAATATTTCGTGACGGCATACACCCCAAAAAATGTCCTTTAATTTTAAAAAATTGGATCTTATTATATTTTACTGGACCTACAAAAGTGGTCAATTTTGTTTAGGACTCAAAGGCCTTTATACTTAAAAACGGCGGCTTTTTGAATATTGAAAATTTTTGTCCAAACCATTACATATTATTTCAAACAGGATCAGTCCCAGAGCTGAAATGTTTTATACTAATTGCGAAAAGAAGTACCTATATAGTAAATACTACACCTACCACTCCGTAAACCATTACTGTGAAATTATATAAAATTTACAAAATTTGCAAAATTTTGGTTGAAGATAAATTTTAATATTTTTTTCAATTTAATTTATAATATTTTCTTTCTTGCTCAAAACTCTCTGAAATACACGGGCAAACGTCAGAGATGCTCATAGATGAACTGCGTTACCTTAGAAACCTCATAAGATAATGCAGTTGTAGAAGTTAGAAGTCACTGTTGCCACAAACTTTTACATTTTCAGTTTTAAGCGTTTTATGAAGCTTTGTCGGTGTATCTGCAGCACTTTGGGAAATACTCCGCGAATACCAAAATTGTACACAGTTTACAAAGCTGCCGGATGTTCTAATTTTGTAAGCGTTATGACATTGCAGGGTGCATTGTGGTTCCAAAAACGGCCCAGATTTTGACAAAAATCATGCTAAATTGGACAAGAACCACCGAAGTTTTTTAAGCAGTAAACGTTTTGCCCGCAGTACAGAGACTGCAAAATCCCTATGTTATTGCTTCATTTTGATGTAACTCATAAATCAGGTCTTGTACCGTCTAGATGCAAACCAATTTTTAGTGTTACGCAGTTTCATTTTTTCGATACCTCTACATGTAGTGTCACCCACATATGCAATGTGGAATAGCAGTTTTGAAGAAATAAATGTGGATGATGATTGCTGATTTTCAGTCTCTTGAATGACCTCTAAACCATTTTGAATGTATAAGTAATCATCATAAAGTTATGCACATTTACGTAAATCTATTTTTTGGCCATTTCCCTGGATCTGGACATATTGTACCACAAAGTTCAATTTGGAATTACTTTTGATATGCTGATCAGATGAAAGTGGGACTTTCACTAAAATAAATATTTTTGCTTGCTTAATTTTTCTAGATCCAAAACCCGACTTTTGATTTTGGGTCCAAAAATTGCCATTTTTGGATATCGTCCTTTGTCCTTAACAGATATGGCATCCGTTAATATTTATAACCCTGTCGTCATTGTGAGGGGTTTAGAAAATTAACGTGTTATTTTCATGAATAAAAAAAGTTGTGGATTACTGCATCACTATCCGTATTGTACATATGTGTTAGGTACAGTGCTAATGTAATGTAGTTTTAGAAATGAATCATTGCTCAGTAAATCAGCGCAGTATTTTATAGAAATCTGTATTGTTTTATCGGATTTTTGCAAAAAACATAAATATTATAAATCACTTTTAATTAAACGTAAGTGAAAAAAACTTGCACTACTTAAACTATATCTGAAGTTAGGACAAAATTGCTATTTGGTCAACTAAAATATTTTACAGTATATACTTATGTTAATAAAGCAGGCAAAATGCCCACATGTAACAAAGTTGCAAAAGTCTAAGCAATAGTTTCATGCCATCAATAAAATTGAAACGTAAAATGTAGTATTCTTGACCAACGAAAGACGTTGGTAACTTCAAAAAGTTAAAACAATAGTTTCATGCTAGTCTTATATACAAAACGTAATATATAGTATCCTAACTTTGTTATAGATGTGAGAGAGTCAATGTAATTTATGACCTCATAACCTTTAACCGCTTTGACCTAGTGACCTGAAATTTTTGCCACAGCTGCGCATGGACAAGATACACGTCCATGCCAAGTTTCGTTGAAATCAGTTGAACCGATACGGAGATATCGCACGGATAGACGGACGGACAGACGGACGGACGGACGGTCGGACAGACGGACAGACGGACGGACGGACAGATGGACGGACAGCTTGCGCCAAATTAATAAGTAGCTTTCGCTACTTAATAAAATCAAATCTACTGTACAACCAAAAACGTCTTCATAATATTTCTGTGTACTGTCATCATCAAACTTTACTGTTCCTTAATGGTTGCTGTGCTTTTAACATTTTTTTTGCACATTTTCAAGCTGGAATGTGATCCGTTGCTTGCTAAACAAGTTTCCATTATTTCACAGATTTCTCTAGCCAGTGCACTTGAACCAAATTAAAGCTGTAAATGTAGCATTTGCAAATACGAGACAGTGTTTGCAAAAGAACAATATATGTCACAAATGTAATCAAGGATAGAAAGCAATGTAAACATCCATGGTAAGCCATATAAAATGCTCGCTGCTAAAAGCGACTAAAAGCAAGCTGGTTTAGCCTGGTTTAGAGCCGATTTAGTCTGGTCTAGAGCCGATTTAGCCTTGTCTTGAGCCGATTTAGCCTACTCAAGAGACGATTTAGCCTGGTCTAGAGCCGATTTAACCCGGTTTAAAATAAAAGCCTACAGGCAGACGGACACACGGACAACGACATCTGCAATAGCTTCTCTGCTGAAGCAGCGAGCTAATAAAGGTGCTGTAGAACGGTACTGGATTAATGCACAAAAAACATACGCCGACCAAATTTAGAATTGTTTTACAGGCTGAATTCATTAAAAACTAGATGTAATTTTGAAAATATTGTCTACTGCAAATACAACGTAAGCATGTAAATTAAAAAGAAATACAGAAATTCTGCAAATTACAAAATACTACAAAAGAATGTCTGCTACTAGGGCTCTATAAATATACAAAGCACAGTAAATGAAACATTGCGGGAACCATTATAGCAATTCTGTAGGATACATATTACAAAGAAAACCTGAAAACTTTGTTATTGCAATATAACCAAATGCATGAAAAAAGTTAACGAAAGACTCACTCTGAAGTATTACTATGATTATAGGCTATGCGTCATTTCAATGTAATGCGTTACTCCCATTTATTCCCATGTATTGTCTTGAAATTTAATAACGCATAAATATGTCATGTGCTTTCATTCTTTCATGCTTTCAAAGTGCTTTCATTATTGTCATTCCTTTCATTCAAATAGAAACTCAGCAATATACTCTTAAACTAACAAATCCTCAAACCAACAAACATTACAACAATAAAGTAGATTATCGATTACAGCTTGCAAAACAAGAGAATATATGTATACACGCATGTCTTCCTAACTAACCTAAGATCCATCAAAAAGCAAAATGGCATCAAACGTTTTCAAACACACCTGCCACACAAACGATACAAAAAAGTTCTTGCCAACGTGCTGCAAATTTCCAAAGTATAAAAGAATAGGTTTTAACGCCCTTGTTTCCAGAAATAGTACATGGTGCTTGTTTGTCTTCCATTTTGCATAGAAGAACTTGGTCTCTAACTGCCTTCTTTTCACCACATATTTCCAATCATCAATCGTTTTGCAAATTTCAAAAATCATCCAAAATCCAAACAGGGCAAAAACACAGAACAAGAAAACACCCGTATAATACAACAAGAATGTTAGCTGCTCTGGAGAACTTTGAACTATAAGCCACGCCGTTAAAACTAGTATCCAAAATAACATTGTATAAGTAATAAAAATGAATTGATCCATAATTTTCTGAGCGTTATTAAAACAAATCCGCAAATAAATAAAATATTTAGAAAATGTTTTTGTAGGCTGGAATTGAAATACTACCAAGAATTTTTTAAATCGCGATAAAATCAAAATTATACAAATTACAAGAAATACATAGCTTCGTGCTAATTCTATTATAATGCAGTATAGTGCGATCAAACGGAAAGCCAGAGTTGCGTAAGTTACTGTAGCACTTTGAGTTTCTAGAGTTTGTTTCAATCCAAAGTAAAACACATCAATATTTGAAATAACTGCAAGTGGTGGAAGAACCAAACCAACCAAACCAATGCCAGGAATAAATACAAACTTTAGTGCTTGTTTAAAAGTTTCAACTCTAGCCATTTTATGTGGTAGCTCTAAAAAAGAAAATAACATTATTAGCTATGTTTTTTTATTTTGTTTGAATTAAATTTGCTTACTTTGTTTAATTTGATAGAAGATGTCCAAAATCGCATTTATATTTTCCATGGCTCTGGTGTCACACACTGTCCACATTACCAATGGAAAAGTACAGGCGATTATTGCATTTAACAGGAATAATACTCTATTTGCAAAGTTAACATTTGAATCCGGAAAAATCATATCTGCAAAAAAGCAGCCCAAAATGTTAAATATTCCGTAAATGAAAATAAGCACCCACAAAACAAGTGTGGGCACCACTTTTACCAGCGGCTTTGTCTGTACAATGTTTGAGTAATTGTCATTCCACTTTGCTACGAAAGGCCACACAAAACTAAAAAGTATTTTGCTAATTTGAAAAGAAAATATTTCGTACGGTTCCAGAATGTGTGCAAATTTGTAACCTAAGAATGTTTTTAGAACCCAAGGTGGAATCATTTTTTTCAATGCTTGCTGCTTACTGAGTCGTTGTTCTGCATAAAAAGCTGACGCTTTAAATGACAAAAATTATTACGAGATTTGCGAAGCAAAAATAAATTGTTTTTCTTTTATTACTTCTTTTAATTACTGTTTGTACATGTCAACCAAAAAATATAATCAAGTGTTCAATAATTTACTTTGTAGCTACAAGTTAATTAACAATTTGTCATAATGTTATATAAAATCCTATTTTGTTTCTGTATCATAGACTTTGTACTTTAATCATTTTTAATGTTGGTTGCTTGCTGATACGTCATACTGCGTAAAAACGTGGCTCTCCAAAGGATTATAATGGTTGTGAGTTTTGCGTCGCAAATAAATTGTTTGTCTTTTATTAAATATTTCTGGTTATGATTGTTTTTAACTTCCAACTTATATATAGAATCAATCATTGAAAAGTTGTTTTGTAGCTACAAGATAATTAAAAAGTATTTATAATGTTAGGTAAAAATCCGATTTTGTTTTTGTGTCGTTGACTCTTTACAAAATATAATTTGCAAATTTTTAGTTATAGTGATTGAAATTGGATTGTTATGTTCACTGTTTTGGCTTAATACCAAAAAAATTAAAACGCCGATCAGATTTAGTTGCCTGTATAAATGTATTTGTTAGATATAATGTCAAATTAATTGGTTCAAAAATACAATTATAAATTTGATTTGCACAGTTTATTGGCAGAATTTATAACATGTAATACATATTGTTTCCATGAATGGCCATAAATACACAAGCAGACGGTCGCGCGGACATTAATATCTGAAAAAGCTTTGTTGCTAGTGCAGCTAGCTAATAATTGGTGCTCAAATTAAGTCCCTCCGTTTAAATATAATATGTTCACTCTTTAAATCTCATTTGATGCTTACAAAATACACGGCTGATTTCTAGGAAAGCAGGAATCAAAGCAGAACAAGATATATAAAAATCCGGGGTAACTTGAGGAATATATTCCAAAATAAGGGTCGAGCAATGCTTTGCAGCGCGTATGCTGAAGTGCGTCAAGTACAGCTCGCACGCGCTATATAAACCCTTCTGAAGAAGACCAAAATATTTGTTTTACGCAAAACAAATTACAGATTCGTAGTCTACGCAATAAACTTGACCAGAATAGGTATATCTCCTCTCTTGATTGCACTCGCACCTGAAAAGGTTCCCTTGTCAGTATTGTTGCACTTAAGCATTAAGTGCTTCAATATACTCTGACATTTTATTGTGTTTTGATAAAAGCTTTGAAAACAACATCCAAAATACTTCCATGAACCAATTTGATTTTAAAAAAATATTGTTGCAAGTTCCGAAAAGCACAAACGGCGGTCATTGTCATAAAACGTAAACTTCAAGAATTTTAAGTACAAATATTTGTGTGATCAATCATCAATACACATTACCATTTAATTGACCGACCGACCGAATGGTATTCAAGTTCCAATTTCATGTTCAGTATTCCGGTTGATCTTGATATTGTTGGATTTTTGTAAACAAATATGGATTTTTTAAGATGCGTTGAAACCATTTCTTTCCAGTACAAAGAAGGGCATTAGAGCCAAGCTTTATTGGGTGCATGGAGTTGTGTTTTCGATGTTCTAATATAGAGTGGCAATCAACTTGAACCAAGTTGATTACACCAATTTTATTTGCGGGTTACCTAAAATTTTGGAAAGCGGTTATATTATGTCGAACTCTACTACAGTGCTACAAGCTTCTGTTTGCTTACTATATAATTTAAAGTGTGCAATATTTAAACATATAAATATTAGAAAACCGAAACCGTATGGAAACTGGGCTTTTGCCGCTCCTCAATTAAACATATATATAGTATAAAAAAGATCTTGACGAGCCTAAATCAAGTGTATGTTTTAATGAGCACAAACTACCAGTTTGTAACACATTGACATGTTTACCCAATTGAAACTTACAAAATATAAAGACAGCTAGGTATATATTTCCAGCCAGAAAATCTAAACGTTTATGTAATGCTTTAGGTAATCAAATGTTTGTGCAAGCATAAACGCTTGAAACTTAGAAATGTGGACGGTATTCAAGAACCAAATTTCACATAACAAGCTTTATGTAATAACATAGTTAGTATAGCATTTTCAATAATACTGCTCCTAAACGTACTAAATCTCTTTACGTAAAGCGAATATTTTATTGACACTAATTTCTGAGTCTAATTTTAATTGAAACGAAAAGCGTAATAATCGACATATATTTTCAAAGCAAACTCTATTCAATCGATTCTTAATTGCTAAATATCTTCATTTTTGCGTACTTCTATGCGTGACTGAATTCATTTAGCTGGAACATGGAGTTAAGTAAAAATGAGGTATTATGCGGTCACCTGACATTTTTCTTGTCACGTTTGTCATATAAAAACGTGCGTTGTGCCTTTCTAGAGTCTTACGTATTCCTTTACCATACCAAGGTCAAGACAAATAATAGTAACACTAGAACTTTAGAGAATGCTTAAACATTTAGTGTTTAATATGTCAACTGTCTTGCTATTAGCAACATGCTCCACTTAAATTTGTAAGAGCAATTTACACTCGTAAATTTTATTTATTAATGAACTAACCTCAATCATTTGCATTACTTTGTTACGTAAGCTGAAAAATATAGAGCAAGTAATATGTATCAAATACTGTATCAAAAGTTGCTGTTTCTCATTTTTTAAATGACAATCAATTGGTTTGAAACCAGCAATTATTTTAATCACTGTGCTTTAACACAATTACACTTAAATTTTACTACTACACTGTACTACGTACTACGCATAAATTTTGTATTCCTTTCATCCAACTCTATTTGAAGCATATTATGTTACGTAACATACTTACCACTATCACTTTAAATTCTGTTAAGTACACTTTAAATCAAGGTGTTAATATTGCCCTAGTGACATTGACATTATTGCCTACAGATATACAATTAACAGCACTATAATATTCTTCGGCATTTCATATAAATTCATGTAAATCACTCTTTCCAGAAGTTAGTCGTTCGGTGGTACTCGCGTGTTTGATTATAAACTATAACCATGCAGCAAACAGGAACTCTGCGAAAACGGTGTCGAAGAACCCTTGTGAAGGTAAAGTCGCTTTAGCATGTGTTTGCCAGTTTTTTTTGGCTCAATGCCGAAAGCAGCTTTTTTTATTATGACAGGTCAACGGACTTGCTCAAGTGCCCTACGACGACAGAGAGATGGACATTTCCAATATATGGTCATTCCAGCAAAACATTTCCAAACCAGACATCAGCGCTCGTGTTAATCAAGCCATGGACAATTTTTCAAAGGGTTTACAACGTTATTCTAAGAACTCTGTAAGGGCAACCAGACTACCCATCTACCACAGTGAGGATTTAGAGGCCGGTCCCTACGATCCTCCACCACCTTACGAAGGAACAGGAGAAGTAGCTTACTCCGACAGAAATCATAATCGACCTTATCTTTTAAACAACGCAACATTCAATCGACTGCGAATAATAATTTTTCTGGGAGAGTTGTGTCTAAACGTTCCATGGTCGTGGAACCGTAAAACGCACAGAATTGATCGCGGGAGTCCGTTTATGGTTATGGTTTGGAAAGCCTACTGGTACTTTACCACGGTGCAATCAACCTTTATGATAATTTATCACTCGTACTGTCTAAAGAAGCTCTACTCGAGTGACTTGGAGTCATACAGAGGAATATTTGGCTATGCGTTGATTGTCTATTGGTACGCTTGTCATTTGGGTTATAAAACGTGCATTTTCTTGTATGAAGATCGGGTAAGATATAACTTGCAAATTTATCAAGAAAATTTTATAGATGCTCAAGTATTTTAAAATTATTTGTGTTGTTTTTTTCAGATGCGCAAATATATTAACCTACTGCAAGACTTTAACCAAGATTACGTTGGTAAGGTTAACTCAGAATATAATTTTCTGCTTTAAGTTCTTAAAATTTACTCATTTTTTGCTCTGCTTTTAGATAAATATTTGGTGTATTCCGACAAGCACATGGACTTTGGCTCTGCAAAATTGATTGTCAAGTTTTCTATACACAAATAGCCAATTCCCTATTTTTCTTTTTGTCGATGCCCTACCAGCCGTACTACCTTACATCCATGATTAATCCTCCACCGTGGTATGCCTTGATTCCGGGAACGTTACAAGATCTTACAGTAATTGGGCAAACTATACTGACCTACATTACAATTTCTTGGGTGCAAATTGCACACACGTCTACGTCTAGTATGGAATTCTGGCTAAGGGAAATGCAGTAAGTTGTATGAATTTCATTAGAAAATTAGCATTTTTAATACGCCTTTTGAATTTGCAGCAAAGATTCGGATTCTGAATACACCACTGATGCATTAAGAACACCTCAAGTAACTGTTCCAACATACAGAAAACTACAATTGCTTTGTAGTGACATTAATGAATGCATGGCGGATCTTTGTCTACCAACTTGGAAGTTTTCTGTGGCTTTTGGTTTTATTCCTTGTGGCTACCTGTGGATTCGCAGTATGAACAAATTATTTATTGAGGAGTTTCCTGGGATTTTAGTATATCCTTTTGTAACGTTTAATTGCTTTACAATGGGCTTCGGGTATGCACTATTTTTTGTCAAAATTAATTTTAAAACGTTACGTAACCTAATTGGTTGTGTTTGAAAATTATACTTTGGTTTGCATTTTAGATGCCTACAAATGGCAGCAGAAATGTTTGACATTGCCAACAGTTTTCTGTCTTCGTGGAGTCGAACAAAGCAAAAGGATTTTCGTAGAATTCTTCTCTCATGTCCGACCTTGAAAGTGAAGGTTGGACGATGTTACTTTATTACGGCTTCTACCACAATCACGTTTTTCCAGGCTATGACAGGCTACATTATTGATTGCCTATTAACATTCCCTTGAACAATGCTTACACTAGAACTTGCTAAAATTACACAGAATAATTACATAATTACACAGTAAACGGTTCTACCCAGTTTGTCCGCTAGGATTAGTTTGCTTGCACAATCTTCAAATTACTGTATGCTTCTTATGCTCACCAATTATTTGTAAACGCTTGTACGCTGTTAAGAAAAAATTCAACTCGGAATACTATAAAAAGTTTGGCGACTTCATAATTATTTGGCATAAATATTTTGCCGCTACTATGAAATCTACTTTGGGTTGATTTAGTCACATTAGGTGTGCAAAGAACCATTCTATGTATAGTTTACAGAATAATACAATGCAAAATTTACAATTTTGGTGAAAAACGCGAAATACCTAGACAATTTATTGGTACTTGATTTAGTGCCAGAACTGACTAGAAATAGTGTCTCTGAAGCAATTAGCAGGTGAAATTCAAAGGAATAAGTTTAAAGGAAAACCTTAACATTGTATTTAACTCAATGTTCTAAACTTGTATCCACCTTCGCTATAAACCTGTAATTTATGTTGGACACGCCTGCTGAGCCAATTTTCACTGACGCATAGTCGTCTTTTTCAGTATATGCTTCAACCTATGCTTATTTATCAACCTTGATAAAGTTTCTGTAAATTCTTTAAAAGTTGAGTTCTTAAAGATCCAGCCCATCAATCAAACATTAAATTTGTTCGAATTGTTACATATGTAGCTTGAAAAAGTGCATTTTCACATGTGCCTGTTTTTATGGATTAGCGGCAAGTATTTTTTAGAAATGCTGAAATAATTATTACGCACATCAGTGACAAAAGCATGGGATAGATATCCCTGTAGCTTAAAAAAGTTTTAGCACATAACAGCCGGCTTATTGTATCCACTACAGCTAAGTTCACTATAGTATCTGTGGTAGGGCGACAGGAAATATGTTCACTATTTTGTATAATCAATAGTTGTAAAGGTTGTATGGTTTGTGATGTTGAAAGCAATATATAGCTTGTTGTGTCAGTGGTTGCTGTAAAAAAGTTATTAAAACTGAAGGGTATTTTTAGAAAATGCATACGGGAATATACTATTTGTTAAATCAAAAGTTATGACTGCATCATTGCAAATGTTGACTTGTTAACAACGACGGGCAACAGATTATCATATGACCGCAACACAAGTCTCACCAGAACCGAATAATCATATAGGCTTTAGAATAGACAATAAGTATACTTAGCAATGCATTTTATTCTTTCTCCAAATCAATACAGTTTACGCTCAAAAAACATAAAATCAATCAAAAACAACGTTCCCAGCACCACTGCCTTCATTTTTACGTCCAAATCAGCCGGAAAGCTAACGCCAATGTTGTCCGCATCTGTAAATAGCTCCTTAGTCAGTCCACTCCATCGCTTTTGAATCTGTCCCACCTTCACACTCCCGTCAGCCGACAACACGTTAAAGTTGACAGTACAATAATGGCAAAAGTAGCCACATTCCTGACCCTCCACCCTCAAAACAATTTGGCCCGCTAGATTTCTCAGCACAAACTTGGGCCTCCATCCCTCACTGCCTCCAAGTTGGTCCACAGTACCCACCACTGCTCCCGGTGGACTTTCAATTTGCACAGTGTGCAGACTGCAGTTGAACACGTAACAGCCAAAAGCAAAGGGTCGTGAAATATGGATAATTTCGGTACCCTGAGCATCCTCAATTTTTATGTTAAAGGGTCGAGCAGCTCCTAAGCAGTTTCTGTAGCAGTCAGCAGTGTCCTCCTTTGCCACGAATAGCTCTTTACCGGTAATGTCACGGATTCTGTACTGGTTGTTGGTTTCGCAGCCGCACAGAATCTCCATCCATTCCCGTTTTTGATTCACCAGAATGGTATCCAGGTTAAGTAAAGCTTCAAGGCCGGGAGGAACGTTCACAGGATAATAATTTAAAGGTAACGTTTGAAGCGGAAAATGGTTTACCGTTGGTTGTGCAGTGATTGAACTTGCGTCCACGTAACTTGCTACATAGTGGTTAAAATTAGATGCCATTGTCGAAATTTTAATAAAACTGAATTTACTAGAACCGTAATTTGAAAAATGCTGATGTATTGACTTACGTTCACTTGAAGACTGAAAAAAGAGTGTGTGACGTTCAAGCTGGCGCTTGCGTAAGCTTGTCTTACCGATAAGAACTTAAATTTTGATTACAACATACACTAAGCTTAGAATAGCGTTGAACGTGGCAGTGTTGTGATATGGAATCCTCAGTACGTCGTGTATACTGCAATTTGTGAAGATAAGATAAATAAATGATGGATAGAGTGGCTCAAGAGATTATAAAGTTTTATGTATGTGTTCAGAAGCTTAATACGATAGCTTTGTTGTAATGTTTCAACAAAATCATAGGTAAAATATATCAAATAAAAAGAGACAATTGCATGTCCTTGAATGTATGCTATTTACGAATGTTATTATAGGGAACTGAAATGCCCATTCCTCCGCATGAGAAACAATTAAACGATCGATGAACATAACTAGACATCGTTACTTCAGATGTAATTATTATGCCAAAAACTCCTTGGGATTAATTACTATTTAACAATCGCCTTTTCCATCATAAAGTATTTCATGGTAATAAGCCTTAATTTCAATATACAGGGCAATGCATCTACAAAAATTATTTCACAGTTACGCTTAAACAGTATTAAAATGTTCATATTTTAAGCAGTGAGTAATATATTTAGCAATATTTGCAAATGTTTGTTTTACAATTTAACGTTAGCTTAGTTTATAATCTTAATAAACCATAGGCAAATGTAAGTATGAATCGACTTCAGGACATTCGGGGCCTTCGGCACCGCGGATAAACGGATTTTAAAAAATGAACCTCCTATTTCTAATCCTGCTCGAAAATGAACCTAAAATCAGAAGTCGCACATCATCATAGGTCCACTAATTTGACATATTTGACAATTGATGTCCTGATTTCAAGACATGAAAAGTTAAATTTTAACAAACAGACTGTGGATT